>JAJAGP010004327.1:0-51991 GCA_025084515.1 Ancistrus triradiatus | reverse complement strand
GGGCCATAAGATTATGGGCAATGTTGCAGGAGATGAGAGCAGCACTCTCCCGAGTGGGATGGACACCGTCCCATCCTAAAAGGCCAGACTTACCCTCAAAGGCTGTCCAGTTGTCTATATAGCCCACGTTGTTTTCAGAGCACCACTTGGGCAGCCAGCAGTTCAGCGACCATAACCTGCTGTAGGCTTGGTCACCTCGCCGCATTGGGATGGGGCCAGAGCAGACTACAGCATCGGACATCGCCTTCGCCACGCTAACCACCTCTACAAAATTAGCCTTAGTAACCTCTGACTGACGAAGGCATTTATCATTAGCCCCTACATGAATAACTATCCTAGAGAATCTTTGGCTCTCGAGTTCACTAAGACTCGTTACAATGTCCGGCACTCTGGCTCCGGGGATCACAATCACAATCCTATAAATCACATTATAGGATTTTAAAATAATTTAATTGTAAATTACATGGTGGGAAATAAGTATTTGGTCAATAAATTTGGTTCAACTCAATACTTTGTAACATAACCTTTGTTGGCAATGACAGAGGTCAAACGTTTCCTGTAAGTCTTCACCAGGTTTGCACAAACTGTAGCTGGTATTTTGGAACAACTCAGAATTCTTCTTCCTCCAAACACGGCGAGTTGAGTTTTTACCAAAAAGTTGTATTTTAGTTTAATCTGACCACATGATATTCTCCCAATCCTCTTCTGGATCATCCATATGCTCTCTGGCAAACTTCAGATGGGCCTGGACATGTACTGGCTTAAGCAGGGGGACACACCTGGCACTGCAGAATCGGAGTCCCACTCGGCGTAGTGTGTTACTGATGGTAGCCTTGTTACTTTGGTCCCAGCTCTCTGCAGGTCATTCATAAGGTCCCTCCCTGTAGTTCTGGGATTTTTGCTCACCGTTCTCATGATCATTTAGACCCGATGGGATGAGATCTTGCAGGGGGCTCCAGATCGAGGGAGATTATCAATGGCCTTGTATGTCTTCCATTTTCTTACAATTGCTCCCACAGTTGATTTATTCACACCAACTTTCTTGCCTATTATAGATTCACTCTTTCCAGCCTGGTGCAGGTCTACAATTTTCTTCCTAGTTTCCTTTGACAGCTCTTTGGTCTTGAGTTTGAAGTCCGACTGTTTGAGGCTGTGGACAGGTGTCTTTTATACAGATAACGAGGTCAAACAGGTGCCATTAACACAAATAACAAGTGGAAAAGTTACAGGTTTGTGAGAGCCAAAAATCTTGCTTGTTTGTGGGTGACCAAATACTTCTTTTCCACTTTTAAATTCTTAAAAATTCTATAATGTGATTCCCTGGATTTTTTTTCTTCTGATTTTGTCTCTCATAGTTGGAAGTGTACCTATGATAAAAATTACAGACCTCTCTTATTTTTCTAAGTAGGAGAACTTGCACAATCAGTGGCTGACTAAATACTTTTTTCCCCCACTGTATGACAAAGTTAATTCACATGCCAGATTGTGTAAGCAGTTGAGAATTAAATGCAACAAGTTGTCTGACCTCTACCAAGCATTATTTCTCTTAATACACTAGTTTTGCTCATATTGTTTGAGGAATTTAATTTAATAGTGTTATCCAGATAATTCCAAATTGTTTCTAGTAATAAAAACAACAAACATGTGGACCTGTGCATTTTTATGGCTACTTGGCCCCTCATGACATAGATCACGGATCAAATGTTAGACTCAATCCAAGTATTAAAACAGCTTCAGAACAATGGGAACAAAGAAATGTTTACAAGATGTGAAATACTCCTCCAAATAAACCTTTTTTCATTGCCTGTTAGACAGCCAAAAATCGTTAGGTTTACGTTTGCAGGAAAGGCATTTTAGTCATATTGAGATTGTAAGGGAATGCTGCTTTGCTTGAAGGTTTTGGGGAGGTCATGGATAGGAAGTCTGTAATACGGCTTTGTTGAAAGTTGCTGTCCCCAGAAAACCACACTGGCCCGCACCCATCGTACAGGCTTTTCTAGCCATGCCACAGTTATCCTTAGTCAGAGACATTATGAATTTTAGCAAAACATAATACTGATTCTTTTTCATTCAATTGAATTAATTTTTTTTTAAATCCATGATTACTGAATTTATGGAAAAGCCCTGCAATTGATCCCTGTTGAAAATAATGAGTAGACTCTTTTCCATGAACAAATGAATTCTCCTTCATCAAGTATGGACAATAGTGGCTCAGCAGTTAAGGTACTGAAATATTAACCAGAAAATCCAGTGTTCAAATCCAAGCACTGCCAAACCAATATTATTGGGCAAGGGCCCAACGTATAAGCAAGGTGTAAAATGGGCAGATATTTTACTATAAAAATTATGTAACAAGATGTTTGAATTTTTTCATGTCTATGTAACGATTCCCCAAGACGACACTAGATGGCAGTGTTGGCTTGGTGGATGTTCTGAG
The DNA here is from genome assembly GCA_025084515.1 of Ancistrus triradiatus. Lineage (NCBI taxonomy): Eukaryota > Metazoa > Chordata > Actinopteri > Siluriformes > Loricariidae > Ancistrus > Ancistrus triradiatus. Next base: position 49,554 of record JAJAGP010004327.1, on the reverse strand, counting down.
GTCGTTCCAGCAATCGCGATCGTGCTTGTACCTAGTTTAGTCGGTGCATATTATTAGATTTGCGACACCTGTGCTCTCAGATATTTTAGAACGTTCCTGAGAGCTGGTAGTCTTACCTTACCAAATGATACATCGCGCTGCTATGGCATGGCCATCTCTATCTCTTGGTGTTGCTGGAGATCTCAGCGTCTCTTGCGTGCTGTACCCCCTGGTTCCTAATGGTGTTAGGGCTAATGGTAGACTGGGCCTGCCAAGTGTTACATGGGATCTAGGATCCCACTCTAATTTAGGAACCCGAGATGTTGACCAACAGACAGGTGACAGACCACGATGTACCGTTTAAGGTGTTTAAATAAATAGCTGTCAAGTGTGTATGCATGCGTGTGAGAGTGGACTGGCTGAGAGTGATCTGGAGCGTCGAATCCACGAAGCCAGGAGGTCAAGTGCGCGGTGAACGGAAACGAGAGGTGCGATGGAGTGCGGTGGCCGTGCGATGCTTGCTTCCAGCTGGGGAGGACCGTGGTGCAGACAAAGGGGAACTGGGTGACAGAGGAGCTGCTGAGACCAGAGACTGGAGGGAGAGAGAGCTGGCAGTCAATCCTAGGGCAGAAAATAAACAATGGCTGAGAGCCAGAAAAGCAATAGGGAACTATCAGCATAGGAGGTAGAGTCGATAAGAAATGAGGTAAGCAACTGTACTTTGAGCTAACGGCAAAAACAAATTAGCATTGAGAGCTGTAGAACTAAAGAAACATGAGGAGGCTGGAAGTAGCCACAGGGTAAGGCTAGGCTAAAGCTAGTGCTAGCACTAACACCAGAGAACAAGAACAGCAAATAAGCCAGTTACTGGACGAGAAGTCCCGAGGAGACAACCGGTTTAATCTGATAGATAAGGTAGGGTGAATACGCATGCTTTTCAGTAATTTTAAATGGACAGACTAAGAATTGGTAACCTTGTCGATGGAAAAAGGGCCGATGTACCGGAGTGCTAGCTTCCTGGATTCGACGTGCAGGGGAATGTTGTGTGCCGAGAGCCAGACACGTTGGCCTGGGTTGATGACTTGTCCCGGTCTTCAGCAACGGTTCGCAGAGCCGACAGATGGGACTGCCACGTTGAGTTCTTGGTCCGGGAAGAGCAATGGCAGGTAACCCAGAGAAGCCTCGAATGGTGAAACGCCGAGTTGGCCAGCTGTTGTGGGTGTACTCGGCCCAGGCCAGCTGAGAGCTCCATTTGGTGGGGTCCTTTGCCGTGAGACACCGCAGAGTGGCCTCAATCTCCTGGTTGGCCCTCTTGGCTTGCCCGTTGGATTCCAGGTGAAAGCCTGACGTGAGGCTCATCGTGACACCCAAGGCCTTGCAGAACATTCTCCACACCTGGGAGACGAATTAGGGCCCCCTGTCCGACATGATGTCTGCCGGGATGCCGTGGACCTTGAAGAACTGATCGAACAATATTTGGGCCATCTTCGAGGCCGTCAGGAGTTTAGGCAGGGCAATAAGCTGCACAGCCTTGGAGAGTCGGTCCATGACAGTGAGGATGGTGAAGTTCCCGTCAGACATGGGGAGCCCAGTGATGAATTTGGCCGACGTGTGCCCAAGTGTGCCCAGGTGTGGGGAGAGGTAGAAAGAGGTCCTCGGGGGCTGGTGAGATGCCTTGTTGCGGGCTCAGGTGGAACAGGCCGCCACGAACTCCCGGGCATCGGTATCCATCGAAGGCACCGGAAAGTGGTCTTGGTGGAGAGCTGAGTCTGGGGGGACCGCCACCTTGCTGTAATCCCGGATGAAACGGTGGTAGAAATTGGCAAACCCTAGGAAACGTTGGAGATCCTTCCGCCCCGAGGATTTAGGCCACTCTGCGACGGCATGGACTTTGGACGGGTCAGCTTTGATACTCCCCCTCTGAATAATGAAGCTGAGGAACGTCATGGTGTCCACATGAAACTCGCGCTTCTCAGCCTTGATGAAGAGCCTGTTCTCCAATAGATGGCTCAGCAACTGTCTGACGTGCTTCTTGTGTTCGTCCACTTTGCAGGAGATGATGAGTATGTCGTCGAGGTAGACGAACACGAACCAGTTAAGAAAGTCCCGAAGCACGTCATTGATGAGGGCTTGGAAGATCACCAGGGCATTGGAAAGGCCGAAGGGCATCACAAGATATTTGAAATGCCCAGAGGTGTACTGATGGTGATTTTCCATTCGTTTCCCTCCCGAATGAGCACCAGGTGGTAGGCATTCCTGAGGTCTAGCTTAGTAAAGACGGATGCTCCCTGGAGGAGGTCAAAAGCTGAGTTGAGTAGGGTAGCTGTTTCATTTAGTAATGCGGTTCAGTCTCCAGTAATTGATGCACGGCCATAGGGAGCCTTCCTTCTTGGCCACAAAGAACCCCGCCCCCACAGTAGATGAGAAAGGTCGAATGAGGCCAGTGTTGAGGGACTCAGCGATGTAGGCCTCCATGGCCTCCCGTTTGTTGCGGGGCAGTTGGTACAGGCGACCCGCAGGGAGGGAGACCCCAGGAGCAGGTCGATGGCACATTAGTATGGTCTGTGCGGGGGAAGCGCTTTGGCCTGATCATTGGAGAACACCCGCCAGAGGTCGTGGTACTGCCTGGGAGAGGTCAGTGGTTTCTTCTGGCTGAGAAGTGCGAGGGGAAGCCTTGGAAGCCGGTGTGGCTGAGAGAAGGCAGTTCAAATGGCAGTGATCGCTTCAACTTGTCACTCTGCTACAACACAATGCAACACAATGCTGTGTTGTAAAAAGCGCTATATAAATAAATTTGACTTGACTTGACTATGCCCTCCCTCCTGTTGATGGTGGGGCTATGAAGGGCGAGCCAAGGGAGGCTGAGGACCAAGAGCATCCGGGGTGACCGGATGATGGCGAACAAGATGGTTTCCTGGTGGTTCTCTGATAAGTTGAGGGAGAGCGGCTGCATGCGGTGGGCGATATTACCCAGGAGTCTGCCATCCAGGGCACAAGCTCATGACAGGGCCCCCAAGAGTTGATGGGCAAGAGTCGATGGTGTGACCTGGCTGGCTGCAGTATAGGCAGAGGCCCTCCTTCTTGCGTTGGGTGTGCTTGGTGGTAGTTAGATGGGCATGTCCCAACTGCATAGGTTCGGGGTTCCTAGCAGAGTCAGAGCACGGTGGGGCCGGCCAGGGTGACTTCTCCACAGCGGGCCTGGTGCCCTAGGAGACAGAGATGCCTGGATCGTGCATGAGGCCCTCTCTACCTTTCGCGCGTGTAGGCAAACGGCCAAGTCTACCATCGCCTGCAGGTCAGGGGGGTTGTCACGGACCGCTAACTCATCCTTGAGGTGCTCGAACAGTCCTGATCAGAACGCCTCATACAAGGTGGGGTCATTCCAACCGGAATACGCAGCCAACGACCAGAACTCCACTGCATACTCGGAGACCGAGTGGGAGCCTTGCCAAAGGCAGATGAGGCGACTTGATGTTGCTTCGCCATGGCTAGGGTGGTCAAATACCCCCCTGAACCAATGAAATTGTCATACGAGAGGTCCTCAAAACCCCTCTGGGAGAGTGCGGCCTCAGCCCATGTTAAGGCCCTACCCTGGAGGAGGCCAATAACGTAAGAGAACCGGCTAGCAACAGCGACAAAGGCCATGGGGTGCTGCTGGAACACCAGACCGCACTGCAAAAGAAACCCCCAGAATTTAGAGAAGTCGCCAGCATAGGGCTCCGGATGTGTGATGGGGATTAGTTTCGAGATGGCGGGAGTTGCTGCAGGTGGTGGCGGGAGGATTCAGAGGGGGGGGAGAGTCCTGGATGGAACCGGTGGCATAGGGTGTCTGGCTCTCAGGAGCAGTCAAAGAACCCGAGAGAGATTAACAAGGAGACGGTTAAGTTTAGCTTTGAGGGTGGCAATCTGTTGATTAAGCAAGCGATTGGATTCTAAGAGCATGTTTAATAATTTGTCATGCTGTAGGACCCAGGCTTGTTGGCAATCCAGGGTCATGTCAACGGGGGGCGGGCCCACTTCCTGTTGATCCACAGGTTCCATAGTGGCCAGAATCTACTGTTACGTGGGATCTAGGATCCCACACTAATTTAGCGAACGAACCCGAGATGCAGACCAACAGACAGACGGTAGACCATGACATACCGTTTAAGGTGTTTATTAAATAAACAGCTGTCAGGTGTGTATGCGTGCGTGTGAGAGTGGACCGGCTGAGAGTGATCTGGAGCATCGAATCCAGGAAGCCAGGAGGTTGACTGCATGGTGAATGGAAATGATAGGTGCGATGGAGGGCGGCAGCCATGCGAGGCTTGCTTCCAGCTGGGGAGGACCGTGGTGCAGACAGAGGGGAACCAGGTGACAGAGGAGCTGCTGAGACCAGAGACTGGAGGGAGAGATAGCTGGCAGTCAATCCCAGGGCAGAAAATAAACAATGGCTGAGAGCCAGAAAAGCGATAGGGAAATATCAGACTAGGAGGTAGAGTTGATAAGCAACTTTGAGCTAACGGCCAAAACAAACCAGCATGAGAGCTGTAGAACTAGAGAAACATGAGGAGGCTGGAAGTAGCCACAGGGTAAAGCTAGGCTAAAGCTAAGCTAAGCTAAAGCTAGTGCTAGCACTAATGCTAGAGATCGAGAAGAGCGAATGAGCCAGTTACCGGACGAGAAGCGGAGAGATTCTGTCGAAGATCGATCAGCGATTTTATCTGGACGACTGATGAGGTGGAATGTGTGATTGGTGTGAGCAGGGAGGAGACGAGGAGAACCAGAGCCAATCAATTTCTGTGATAGCAGAGCGGAAGAAGGGAGCTTCGGAAAATAGCAGACCGGGGAAGAAAACAAAGCGGATACAGGGCGAACCCTAACACCAAGGGGCTCATTTGTTGTACGGAACAGTAGATCCAGAGGTGAACAACAGGACGTAGGAAAGAGTGTAGGGACAGACTTCACCTTCGCTCCTGTGCACCCGGTTCTGGCCTCTCCATTTCTCTCCATCTGGCTTTTGAGCATTTGACCCTGACGTGTGCAAGCAGGGTTTGATCCCCAGCTGCTGCTGTTAAAAGAGCAGCTTAATTTCTGTTTTGCATGTCTTTCCCCCGCCACACCCACACACTTTGCCTTTTATTTTAGTTATATTTTGGTTCACCCCCTCCATTTGGAGCTAACTGCAATTGGGTTGTAAAGTCCCTTTATATTTTTCCCCTTTAAAAACGGTTTGCAGTTTTTACTATTGCGAACTGTAACAGTATATCACAAATAAAAGTTGAGGAGTGAAGATTAGATATTGTTGATGGTTGAATTTTGCCCTGCTCTAGTACTTTATCTTTGGTGACAATTAATTAAATGAGTGTTTGCTGGTAGCATGGACCCGTAACTTTCTTCTTGGATAAAATTGTTAAAATTTGAATTCTATTTGTTAATTATTTTTGCTTTAATGAATACCCCAGTCATATTATTCATTTTGCTATATTTATTTAATTTGTTATGCAGCATTTGTATGCAGATCCATGATAGTATTAAGACTAAAAAATTGTGAACTGTGAGTTTAACAATTGAAAAGTGAAATTTCTTTTTAACAACCATGTGTGGGTGACTAAAGAAATGTGTGCATCAGCTCCTTAACAAACAGTGACATTTGAAAGCACAGTACTCTGTTTTCTCATATTGTAACAAGTAGGGCTGCAACAATGAATCGATAAAATCGATAATAATCGATTATTAAAAGCGTCGACAACGAATTTCATTATCGATTCGTTGTGTTGCATGATTTATATGTCCCTCCCCTTGTCATATCTGCTTACGTTACTTGCGGCACTTCGTCAACGCGGGAAAAAAATACGAGCTATTGAATGGAGCGCACCGGTGCGGAGGCGGAACATTCAAAGTAAGTTAGCATTAAGAATAGGGTTGCCAACCGTCCCATATTGTCTGGGACATCACGATTTATGGGCAATTTTTACTTGGGACAGCTCCAGTCCCGGATTCCAATCACAACCTCATTGGAAAATAATGCACCAAAACTGATACAAACTCGCGGGTGTAGTAGCTACGTCAGTGACAGACCAGTGTGTGTTTGCTGTGAGCGGAGCCTTATGCTGTCAGAATGAGCAGTGAACCTGTAAAGAAAAAAGACTTTGCAACTATAAAAAAGAGCGGGTACCACAGTAAACTTGGCTTGCAGTTGCGTTTCGGAGCTTTTTCGTCTTGCATTCCGTGATGAAGTCAGTTTAAACTGTGATTAACGCTACATTTGGCTCGTCTTGATTTGCGAATTCAGGTGACATCATCATCTAAGCCGAAATCATTCGGCATTACATTTTAGGGCTTTATTTTCAAAAGCTTATAACTTTTAAAGGTGAGCACTTAGATTACTGACACCTGCAGTAAAGTGACCAGGCTGATTTGTGAAACTTTTCACAGTCTTAATTTTGTCTGTACGTGGCTCATATAAACCGTGAGGACGGAAAATGATAACACGCGAAATAATTGAGCCTTTAATTTAACTCGCCATAAAACCATCCAAGCAGCCATAGAACTTCAAAAACTGATCATATAGAGAATAAACACAGGTTAAAGTTACCCTCCATCAGTTCGGAAAACTATCACAGATATAATTCTGTGTAATAGGCAGTTATTTACATACTTTGTGTTATGTGTAGGCATTTTCTGATTTGTGAAAGCTTTCACAGATATAACTTTGTCTTATAAATTGTTGTAATGATGTTATTTATTACTTTTAGGCATAATCTGATTTATGAAAGCGTTCACAGATAAAATTTAGTATAAAAAGCATTTATTTATAAAATATTTATGACTTTTAGGCATTTTCAGAAAATGAATTGTGAAAGCTTTATTTATAATTCATTTTCTGAAAATGCGTAAAATTAATAAATTTTATATATATAGATATATATCTATATATATAAAATATTTATTAATTTTACGCATTTTCAGAAAATGAATGTGAAAGCTTTATTTATATATATATATATATATATATATATATATATATATATATATATTATCAAGTCAAGTCAAGTCAGATATTTAATTTATATAGCGCTTTTTACAATGGAGCATTGTCCTCAAAGCAACTTTACAAGTTTAGATAATCTCCTAATAACTACGTCCAATCCCAAATTGAGCAAAGCCTAGGGGCGACAGTGGCAAAAGGAAAAACACTCCCTAGTTCTTAGGAGAAGAAACCTTGGGAGGGACCAAGAGGACCAATACTCAAAAGGGACCCAACCTCCATGGGCGGCGTCAGAATGATAAATCTAAGAGCGAACTAAAGTCATGGAGTCAAAGTTCGAATAGAATGTGAAGTATGCACATCGACATAAGTGGCCCAGGTATGATGATAAATCTAGACGCGAAACTAAAGTCATGGAGTCAAAGTTTGAATAAAATGTGAAGTATGCAAACATCGACATAAGTGGCCTCGGTATGATTTGATAAAATCTAAGAGCGAAAACTAAAGTCATGGAGTCAAAGGTCGAATAAAAATGTGAATTATGGCACATCGACATTAAGTGGCCCGGGGCCCGGGTATGATGGGGGCTGGGCTGATGACGGAAACAGCTTGAGTGGAGTCTCCAGCAGATGGGACATCATGGTGTGGGGCCGGAACTGCCGAACACAGCTCTGAGAGAAAACAGAAAATGTAATTAGTTTATTGATTAAATATATATATATTAGCTGCTGGGGTACGCACGCACATGCGAAACACACCTGAGGAGAAAGTGTCCCTGATTGGAGGTTGAAGAAGTTGGCAACCCTAATTAAGAATGAAATAAATTCTACAAATGAAACATGACAGATGCAGAGAATAAGGTTCGGCTAAAGTCCTTCACACAACTAAACAATGTGTAACATGCAACAACTGTCTGATCGTCTGTTTTCTCCTGCGGCAGGAATATACTCTCTAAAAAAAGAGCCAGCTTTTAGCCAGGAGCATGTTGACATGCTAACATTTTTGCATTGCAATGCAAAGTTCCTAAGAAAGAGCGTGAATGAGTTGTATGTAGTGTCTGCAATCATAGATGCATTTATTCTTCTTTATTAAGGATACGATGAGATAGCCTTTTATTATCCCACAGGAGGGAAATTATCTTGTTACGGCACCAAGAAGGGAAGAAACAGAAAAAATACAAGTATAACCACTATTCTTTAATTTGTTATTTTACGTTATTAATGAAAACCTTAATTTTTATTATTATTCAATTGATCACTTATTTGCTCTGTTATTCAATGTTATATTTCTGAATAAAAGACTTGACTTTTTTTTAATAAAAATCCGATTCAAGTCAAGTCAAGTCAGATTTTATTTATATAGCGCGTTTTTACATGGAGCATTGTCTCAAAGCAACTTACAGGTTTATATATCTCCTAATAACTACGTCCAATCTCAAATTGAGGCAAGCCTAGGCGCGACAGTGGCAAGGAAAAACTCCTAGTTCTAGGAGGAAGAAACCTTGGGAGGACCAAGACTCAAAAAGGGACCCCAACCTCCCTGGGCGGCGTAGATGATAAAATCTAAGAGCGAACTAAAGTCCTGGAGTCAATGTTTTGAATAGAATGTGAAGTATGCACATCGACATTAAGTGGCCCGGGGTATGATGATAAATCAAGAGCGAAACTAAAGTCATGGAGTCATGTCGAATAAATGTGAATTATGCACAGTGGAGCTCCATCAGATGTACATCATGTGTAGGGCCGGAACTGCCGGAACACAGCTCGGAGAAGAGAAAACAGAAATGTAATTAGTTATTGATTAAGAGCACAGTGGTCTATTAACAATCACTGATGCCATGTCATCACTGATGCCAAGTGGTAGCAATGAGACCCCGGCAGCATTAGCTATAGCAGCATAGCTAGAAAGCTAGAAAGAGGAGAAAAAACTGGTAGGAAACACAGCCAAGAGGGATCACATGAGACATTGGCAACCCACGAGCGGCAGCAGAAGACAGCAACCCAAACGTCTCTGATCACCATAAGACTCTTTGACTATGAACCCCCAGCTCTCGCCCTTATTCTAAGGCCAAGGATGCATGAGTCAAGTCACGAGGACCGAAGCTAGTTCAGCCAGACCGCCACTCGACACTCCCGGCTAGCGGACAAGGCAGGCAGGGTTCAGACATGACTCCAGACCTCCGGCCCCATCAACCCAAACATGCAACCTGGTTCTAAATCTAGTCAAAAGCCTGCGTAAATAGGTATGTCTTTAGCCTAGACTTAAAACTTTGGAGGGTGTCTGAATTTCGAACGATAGTGGGAGTTTAATGAGAAAAGCCTTTTCCCCCTGCTGTGACTCTTTAATTCTAGGAACTAAAAGAAGTCCTGCACCCTGCGAACGAAGTAGACGAGTTGGATTGTAAAACTCTAGAGGTCACTCAGATAATGTGGGGCCAGGCCATGTAGAGCATTTATAGTTTATAAGAAGTTATTTGTAAATCAATGCGGAATTTGACTGGTAACCAGTGCAGTGATGATAGAACAGGAGTGATATGATCAAATTTTCTAGTTCGAGTTAGCACTTCGGGCAGCTTTGCATTCTGAACTAACTGAAGTTTATTTATAGATTTACTAGAGCATCCAGTAAGTAAGGCATTACAGTAATCCAAGCGCTGAGGTGAGGTTATAAACGCAGCATGATTTATGAAACAAGTTTTTCCGCATCATTAAAAGAGAGGATATTTTTTTCTAATTTTAGCGATATTACGTAATTGAAAGAAAGCTATTCGAGTGATGCTGCAATGTGTGCATCAAAGGAGGGAGATCTGAGTCAAATGTGAACCCCTAAGTTTTTTTACAGACGGACTGGGCAATACTGGACAGCCATCTAGATTTAGGAATAGATGTAGCTACCCTGTCTCTCACAGCCTTTGGTCCCACTAATAGCAACCTCAGTTTTTTATCTGAGTTAAGTAAGAGAAAATTAAATAACATCCAATCTTTTATTTCCTTTACACAGTCCTCAATTTTGTTGATTGTAAGGCTGTCATTAGGTTTGGCTGATATGTACAGCTGTGTATCATCTGCATAGCAGTGGAAACTAATGCCATGTTTACGAATAACTGAGCCTAGTGGCAGCATGTACAGAGAGAATAAAAGCGGGCCAAGCACTGACCTCTGAGGCATGCCATACTTCACTTTTGAGATCTTAGACCTTAGATTATTTATATGAACAAACTGGTACCGGTCGGTCAAGTAGGATTTAAACCAAGAAAGTGCTAATCCCTTAATACCTATAGTATTTTCTAGTCTGTTTAGTAAAACATCATGATCTATAGTGTCAAATGCTGCACTTAAATCTAACAGAACAAGAAAAGAAACACATCCCTTATCTGCGGACATTAACAAGTCATTTAGTACCCTAATCAATGCTGTTTCAGTACTATGATGGGGCCTGAAGCCAGACTGAAATGTTTCATAAATTTCATCCCTTTGGAGGTAACTGCAGAGCTGCTGATAGACGGCTTTTTCTAAGATTTTGGACAGAAACGGTAGATTTGAAATTGGTCTATAATTAGATATCACACAAATGTCAAGAGTGGCTTTTTTAATCAGTGGTTTGATAACGGCAGCTTTAAAGGATTTGGGCACATAACCAAAGGTAAAGGATGACTTTAAAATAACTAACAGTGGCTCTATAATACTAGGTATTACTTGTTTGAGTAAACGTGTAGGAATGGGATCTAATAAACATGTTGATGACTTAGACGAGCTGATCAGTGCGGATAGTTAAGTATTAGTAATTGGGGTAAAAGATTCTAATCTTGATTTACAGCTCATTAAACAGATGTCTTCACTAGTGCTGCATCTGGAAGGTGGCTGAATAGTTTGGTGATGTGATGAGCATTGAGTTTTATGCCTAATGTTCTCTATCTTATCATTAAAAAAAGTCATGAAAATCATTACTATTAAAATGACACAGAACGGGAGAATCACTTTCTGTGGGGATTTTTATTAATTTGCAGACTGTATTAAAAAGAAATATTGGATTATTCTTATTTTTCTCTATGATTGAAGAGAAGTATGCAGCTTTAGCTTTAGTGAGGGCATGCTTATACTCTGTCATGCTGTCCCTCCAACCAAGCTTAAACACCTCCAATTTACTATGTCTCCACTTGTGCTCTAAATGCCATGTTCTTTGCTTTAAGGTAGGGGTGTGGTCATTATACCATGGTGCTAGCCTTTTTTCCCTAATACGTTTGACCCTAGCAGGGGCAGTCATGTCCAGGGTTGAGCGAAGCACACATTCTAATTGCTCATTTACACAAGATGATTTATCTCCATAGGTGTATTAAATTTTAAGTCTGGTAGGTTTTTAATAAACGCAGCTGGAGTAGCAGATGTGATAGTGTGCTTAGTGTGATAACGAGGCAGAAGGATTTTATTTATTAGAGATAGCTCAAATACTAAAAGATAGTGATCTGAAATCGAATCACTTTGGGGGAAAACATCAAGGTTATCTATTTTGATATCAAATGTTAATATTAGATCTAAAGTATGATTACAGCGGTGGGTTGGTCCCATCACATTCTGAGTGATACCCATGGATTCTAAGATGGACTCGAAAGCAATTATAAGTGGATCCTGCTCATTGTCAAAGTGAATATTGAAATCACCTACAATTAAAGCCTTATCTGTTGACAGTAGTAAGCAGGAAAGAAAGTTAGCAAATTCCTGAAGAAATTCTGAATAGGGACCAGGAGGGAGGTAAATAGTGATTAAGCTGAAAGTGACTAGCTGAAAAGTGTGTGGTTTTGACTTCCATAACGATGGATCAGTCCACATTAAGAATCAGTATTTCAAAAGAATTAGCCTTGTAATGGGATTAGCTGTAACACTAACTCTTTGTCAAAAATTGTGGCTTATGTTTTCCCCCCCCCGACCATTAGGACGAGAGCGACTAGCATGACTGTATCCAGGAGGTGAGGCCTTCAATTAAGGCTAAATATTCATCAGGTCTAATCCAAGTTTAGTGAGGACACAGGAGCGTGTAAGCGTTTATCAGTGATCATTTCATTGACAATTACTGCTTTGTTTGTAAGTGATCTAATGTTAAGTAGTTTCCTAGCTTTAGTCTAATGTTGTTTATTTCTTTTGCAGCTATCTGTGTTTATACTAATGAGGTTATTAAAACAGACCTTTTTGAGAGCGTTTACGTTTTAGCGCAGATGCGGGTAACAGGACACAGTTTTCAATAATGTGGGTTCTGGGTGACGGTGCATGGCTACCAGCATACCCCCCCCAAGTTTCAATAATGTGGGTTCTGGGTGACGGTGCATGGCTACCAGCAGACAGTTGGTTAAGCCGGTCTGTCTGCTGCCCGATTAATCGAAAAAATAATCGACCGATTAATCGATTATTAAAATAATCGTTAGTTGCAGCCCTAGTAACAAGGACTAGTTTTAACAGGACACAATTTGTTTGAGAAGTATCAGTCATTTTTCAAGGCAGGGACTTAGATTTGGTTAGTAATGCGTTCACAAAGGGAGCGAGACATTGAGCCATTGTCAAACAGAGATGAGGTAGTAATTGTACTCTTTGTCAGGGGGTGGAAAGCGAGTACAGGGGCTTAGAGGGGGTTTCCGAAATGACAATCTGAAGAGGCTTATCTTCTCTTCTGTACACGCTGTGGTTAGTTTTCATTATCAATTAACCCCACTGACCATCTAAATAGAGCATTCAGCTTACACAAACATTCCATCACCAGGGCACTTAACACAGGTATAAAGAGAAAGCAGAAATGTATGTCTTTCACAGCCAATCTAGCATTGTAAGAAACCAGATCATTTTTTCAAAACTTGTAACCAAAGAAAAATAGCTTTTTCCCAACAGGTGGGTGTCATCCAACATTCCAGAGATTGAGGGCAACAGGATCTACCTAAAAAACTCAGGCTTGGTTACGCATGGATGCATGCTTATTTCAGTTGTTATTATTGTCTAACATTATGTCTTAAAGAATTATGAAGCTTGACATGTGTCATCTCAAGTGGTGCTGCCTTCTAGGCTTTATCTCTTGGTCTTGTTTTTTTCACACTTTACAAAACGAAAGAAGGACAAGTTTAAATATTTGATGGTGTTAGGTGAACAATCCAAAGTAAATAAATATAACTCATCAGATGCGTGGATCTGTGAGCAGAGCTGGTTTTGAGAAGTGGCCTGAAGTAGAAAGTCAACATTTCTCCAAGGAGCTGGGGTAGCAGGGTTTGCATAGAGGTGGAACTACAGTATTAGAACCACCTCTCCACATCTCTCACCTCTGTGTCCTCCTTCTCTCAGCTCTGTGAGAAAACGATTCACTCCTCAGCCCACACTCAAGAGACTGTCACTACTTCCTTATTTTGGAATGCTATGTTAACAATGGTCTACTTTTATACATATGTTTGGGACTGTGTGGAAATGTGGCAGTTGCCTCACAGCTACAAGATCTCTGGTTCGATCCTGACCCTGGACTCCACTTGTGTGTAGTTTGCGTATCATCCCCTTGTCCCCTTGGGTTTACTCCGGGTGCTCCACAGTCCAAAGACATCTGTGTGTTAGGTTAATTGGTGTTTCCAAAAGTGGTCTTAGTATGTGTGTGTGAGTGTATGTGCCCTACAATTGATTTGCACCCTGACCAGGATTAAGCGAATAAGAAAATGAATTAATTGATTTGTATGTATGATGTTTAATCTGATGCAAATGCTTAAAAAATCTTATTTAAAAGTAGACAATTTTTAAAACTTTATTACAGTGGTGCTTGAAAGTTTGTGAACCCTTTAGAATTTTCTATATATCTGCATAAACATGACCTAAAACATCATCCAATTTGCACACAAGTCCTAAAAGTAGATAAAGAGAACCCAGTTAAACAAATGCGACAACAATATTATACTTGGTCATTTATATATTGAGGAAAATGATCCAGTATTACATATTAGTGACAAAAGTATGTGATTATGTAGGATTAGCAGTTATTATGAAGGTGAAATTAGAGTCAGGTGTTTTCAATCAGTGGGATAACAATCAGATGTGAGTGGGCACCCTGTTTTATTTAAAAAACAGGGATCTATCAAAGTCTGCTCTTCACAACACATGTTTGTGGAAGTGTATCATGGCACGAACAAAGGAGATTTCTGAGGACCTCAGAAAAAGAGTTGTTGATGCTCATCATGCTGGAAAAGGTTACAAAATCATTTCTAAAAAGTTTGGACTCCACCAATCCACAATCTGACATATTGTTTACAAATGGAGGAAATTCAAGACCATTGTTACCCTCCCCAGGAGTGGTCAACCAACAAAGATCACTCCAAGAGCAAGGCGTGTAATAGTTGGCAAGGCCACAAAGGATTCCAGGGTAACTTCTAAGCAAATGAAAGCCTCTCACATTGGCTAATATTAATGTTCATGATCAGGTCATAATGTTCCACCATCAGAAGAACACTGAACAACAATGGTGTGCATGAGAAGGTAGAGAAGGTAGGTCATGCAGCAAGACAACGACCCTAAGCACACATGTCGTTCTACCAAAGAATGGTTAAAGAAGAATAAAGTAAATGTTTTGGAATGACCAAGTCAAAGTGCTGGCCTTAATCCAATTGAAATATTGTGAAAGGACCTGAAGTGATCAGTTAATGTTAGAAAACCCACCAACATTCCAGAGTTGAAGCTGCTCTGTATGGAGGAATGGGTTAAAATTCCTCCAAGCCAGTGTGCAGGACTGAGCAACAGTTACAGGAAACGTTTAGTTGTGGTTATTGCTTCACGGGGGGGTCGTGCCAGATACTGAAAGCAAAGGTTCACATACTTTTGCCAGTCACTAATATGTACTGATGGATCATCAATAAATAAATGACCAAGTATAACATTTTTGTCTCATTTGTTTAGCTGGGTTCTGTTTATCTACTTTTAGGACTTGTGTGAAAATTTGATGATGATTTTGGTCATATTTATGCAGAAATATAAACAATTCTAAAAGGTTCACAAACTTTCAAGCACCACTGTACTATGAGTAGCATTGCTGATATGATGTTATGTGCTGTCATTTTTGTTGGGGAAACCACTCTGAGTTTTAGATAAGGAATTCCCAATTGAGGGTGCGTTTTTTTCGTATTCAGGTCTGGACGTCTGAAGTTCAAGTATGTAAATGGTTTTAAGGTTTTCAGTGGCTTAGAAATGGTATTCAGATGGTCATATCCTTACTTTAGAAAACCTGTGTGGTATACCACTTACCACAGGTAAATTAGGTAAAATCAGTTTAGCTAGGGTTTTTTTTGGACTTGATTGTCTTTTTTTTGTGAAGTTAGCGAAGTTGTTTAAAAAAATTGTTTGGGGTTCATACCTGATCAAGCAAGGTAATTAACCCACAATTGGTGGCATTGTAAGACTGTATCAGTCTGGATAAGAATTCTGGATAATTAATTACTAAATGTAATGTGAATGTGTATATAATAGTATAGTTTACTATGTGCACCTTGATGAGCTTTCCTTTAGTTAAAGTTTAAGTTACCTTACCCATGATTGCCCTTGGGCATTCTTTTGAGCAGAGGCAATACTCCTTCTTATGCCGCTTTTGCCATGTTCAAAACCTACCTTTTGTAATATCTTTTTTCTTTTCCGCCTAACATTGTGAAGCCACCTTGGGTTTGTGAAAGGCTCTATATAAGTTTAACTTATTATTATTATTATTATTATTATTATTATTATTATTATTATTATTGAGAGTGATATGGAGTGTCGAATCCAGGGAGCCAGTAGGTCGGGTGCGTGATCAACGGGAACAGGAACGGGAACGGGAGGTGCAAACGGAGTGCGGCAGCAGTGCGAGGCTTGCTTCCAGCTGGGGAGGACCATGATGCAACCAGAGAGGGACCAGGTGACAGAGGAGCTGCCGGAATCGGAGGCTGGAGGGAGAGAGAACTGGCAGTCAATCCCAAGAGAGAAAATAAACAACGGCTGAGAGCCGGAAAAGTTATCGGGAGCTATAAGACTAAGCCGCTAGGGTGATGAGCCATAAGATAAGCAACAGCACTTGAAGCTAACGGCAAAAAAAAATCAGCATGAGAGCTGTAGGTCTAGAGATACACAAGAAGACGAGAACTAGCCACAGGCTAAGGCTAGGCTAAGGCTAGGCTAAAGATAATGCTAGAGCTAATGCTAGGCAAAGAGCAGCAGCGAGAGAGCCAGTTACCGTACGAGAAGCAGAGAGATTCTGGCGAAGTATCGGATATCGGCGACTTTATCTGGAACACTGATGAGGTGGAATGTGGAACCGGTGTGAGCAGGGAGAAGATGAGGAGAGTGGGAGTCAATGGATCTCTGAAAGCAAGCACAAACACATACACGCCGCACTTAGGAATATAAACAGGGCTGGCGGAAGGGAGCTTCGGAAAATTACGAAAAAACGAAGCGGATTCAGGGCGAACCCTAACATAAGGTTGATTGAATTTTCTTTGCATTTCTGTACTGTACAAGAGCATTGTAATGTGTTGTTTTAGTCTTTGTTTTTTTTTCTTTGTTGGTCTTCCTTTCTTTCACTATTTTGATATCACCCATCAGTAGTTTGTTTCCATGCCTTTCTACAGCTTAGGTCCCCCGTGGGCTTCTGTCAGGCAGGAAAAAGTATTTACTAAATACACCGTAAAAAATGTTATTGTATAGGGTTGTATCAACATTCTCAGGTCACAATCAATTATTCAATTGACACTAAATAATTCAATTGGCAATGCTGAATTCACAATTTGCTATTATTAAAATATCTTTAACACAACACAAAGAAAAGTATTAAATCTACAGTAGGGCAAAAAAGTAATTAGTCAGCCACTGATTCTTCTACTGGTTGGCTTCGGTTGTCCACC
This sequence comes from Ancistrus triradiatus, assembly GCA_025084515.1. Taxonomy (NCBI): domain Eukaryota; kingdom Metazoa; phylum Chordata; class Actinopteri; order Siluriformes; family Loricariidae; genus Ancistrus; species Ancistrus triradiatus. The sequence continues at coordinate 32,731 of JAJAGP010004327.1, read as the reverse complement.
TGAAGACGGTCTTTGTAGAGGTGAGCTGGGTGAGGGGGGCCGCTACCTGGCTGTAGTCCTGGATAAAGTGGGGGTAGAAATTGGTGAACCCGAGGAAATGTTGCAGATCCTTCCACCTTGAGGGTTTGGGCCACTCTGTGACAGCACGGACCTTAGCTGGGTCGGCCTTAATACTCCCCCTCTGAATGACAAAGCCGAGGAATGTAACGGTGTCCAAGTGGAACACGCACTTCTCAGCCTTGACGAAGAGCCTGTGTTAGAGGAGGCGGTTCAGCACCTGTCGGACATGCTTCACATGTTTGTCTATGGTGTAGGAGAAGATGAATATGTCATACAGGTAGACGAACACGAACCGGTTGAGGAACCGAAGCACATCGTTGACCAGTCTGTCATGCCATTGGTAAGGCCGAAGGGCATCACGAGGTATTCAAAATGCCCTAGTGGGGTGTTGAAGGCAGTCTTCCATTCTTCTCCCTCCTGAATGCACACCAGGTGGTAGGCATTCTGCAGGTCCAGCTTGGTAAAGACGGCTGCCCCCTGAAGAAGGTCGAAGGCTGAGCTGATTAGCGGCAGCGGGTAACAATTCCACTTAGAGATCCCGTTCAGCCAACCGTAATCGATGTACGGCTGAAGGGAGCGTCTTTCTTGGCGATAAAGAAGAACTCAGCAACCAGAGGTGACGAGGAGGGCTGGATCAGGCCGGAGTCTAGACCTCCATAGCCTCCCTTTCATCGTGAGAGAGCTGGTAGAGGTGACCGGTGGGAAAGGGGGCTCCCGGGAGCAGGTCAATAGCACAGTCGTATGGCCTGTGGGGAGGTAGCAACTTAGCGTGGTCCTTACTGAACACTTGCCGTAGATTGCAGTACTGTCTGGGCACTCGGGAGAGATCCGGGGAGTCTTTGGGCTGAGAAGCGCAAGGTGAAGCCGGGGCAGCCAAGAGAAGGCAATTTTGGTGACAGTGGTCGCTCCAGCCAGTAATTCTGCCCTCCCTCCAGTTGATCTGAGGGCTGTGGTGGACCAGCCATGGAAGGCCAAGAACCAAGGGAGTCCTGGGAGAGCGAGGAGAGGTTGGCCAGGGGGAATCCTCCACGGCGGGTCTGGTGTGGGGGGACAGAATCACCTGGACCGGACGCGAGGACCTCTCCAACTTGCGTACATGCATACGCCAATCCAGGCGAATTCAGAGAGCCCCGGCGGTGTCATACCAACCAGAGTCCACAGCCAGCGACCAGAACTCCACAGCATAAACAGTGACCATGCAGGAGCCTTGTCGGAGGCTGATGAGGTGACTCGACGCCGCTTAGCCATGGCTAGGGTGGTTGAACACCGCCCTGAACCGATGAACGAAGTTGTCATATGAGAGGTCCTCAAAACCCCTCTGGGAGAGCGCGGCTTCAACACATGTTAAGGCCCTGCCCTGGAGGAGGCCAATAACGAGAGAAACCTTGAGAGACCTTGCTGGCATCGGAGACAAAAGCCATGGAGTGCTGCTGGAACACCAGACCGACTGCAGATGAAGGTCAGGAGGAGTCACCGCGGGTGATGGTGGCCCAGTCGGAGCATTCAGAGGGGGGCAACGAGTCCTGGACGTCAACGTCAACGGGGCGTGTCTGGCTCCCAGCAGCTAATGGAGAGACCTGGGGAGGATTCACAATCAAATGGTTAAGTTTGGAATTAAGACTAGCGACCTGTTGGTTAAGCAGACGGTTAGACTTTAGCAGCGTGTTTAACAATTTGTCATGCTGTTGGAGCCAGGCTTACTGGCGGTCAGTGTTGTGCCAGTTCACAGAATTTCTGAACTAGTTCAAGTTCAGTTCATACATGCTCAAAGTGAACAGTTCACGTTCAAAGTTCACAATTTTAATTCTGAACTAGTTCAAAGTTCAGTTCATTTTACTTTTTTCATGAGATATTCAAATAAATACTTTTTTTCACACTACAAGCTAGAAATCACTATACGTTCTTTGAAACTGCTCATTGTAGACGTTTGCTCATGACACTGCAATTGTGTACGCGACGTTGCTATGCCTACCCCGCTCTGCTGCAATTCATCACGGGTAACGTCGTGCGGAAGCCAGTATGTTATTAACTAGCCAGTATGTTAACTATTCTCAGCCGGACACAATGTCAAAACCATTTCTGTCCGTATGATACATGATTTAACCAGCACCAGCGAGAAACAGGAGGGAGGAGGAAAAACTTTCTCTCGTGCGTTTCAAAAGAGAAAACAGATGTCACTCAGTTTTCAATGGAAAACAAATTCCAACGTTCATTTACAGTGATGTCTGCCGTTCATGACACATAATGTGAACTAATTCACGTTCAAGTTCTTTATTAAAAAATGTGTTGCGTTCAGTTCAACGTTCACGAAAAAATGAGCGTGTTCAATGAACGCGTTCTTTTGAACTCGTTCACGCACAACACTGCTGGCGGTCCAAGGCCATGCCAATGGGGAGCGGGCGAGCTGCCCATTGACTTGCGGGTCCCATGTTGGCCAGAATATTCTGTTACATGGGATCTAGGATCCCACACTAAGATAGCTGGAGAACCCAATATGCGAACCAACAGACAGGCTATGGACAACGATGTAGTAAGACAGAGCATTTATTAAATAAGCCCCAAATGGGTCCAGGAAGCCAGGGGGCACGTGTGCGATGAACAGGAATGGAAGTGCAGGCAGGAATGTGGCAGCAGTGAGAGGCTTGCTTCCTCTGGGTCCAGGGTCATGGTAGAAACGGGGGGAATCCAGGTGCTGAAGGGACAGCAGGAACCGGAGGCTGGGGAGTAAGAGAGAGCTGACGGTCAATTCCCCCGAACAAAATAAACAATGGCTAGGGAGCCGGAAAAAATACACTAGGCTGATGAGTAAGCCTGATGATAAGTTAAGGCTGAGCGAAAACCAATGTAATAGACGGTAGGCAAAAATAAATCAGCATGAGAGCTGAAAACGAGAAAAATATAAGGCTGAATAGTAGCCACGAGCTAAGTAAATAGCGGTGCTAACGCTAAGCTATATGCTAAGTTAATAGCGAGTGTAAAGGAGCCAGGCACCGGACAAAAAGAGATATTCTGGCAACATCTTGGAGATCGATCGGCGGTTTTATCTGGAATACTAATGAGGTGGAATGTGGAACTGGTGTGAGCAGGGAGGAAACGAGGAGAACGGGAGCCAATCGATCTCTGTGAAAACAAGCACAAACACATATACGCGGCACTCTGCATTGTAAACAAAGTGGGAGGAAGGGAGCGTCGGAAAATAATGAACCGGGGAAAAAAACGGACTCAACTCAGGGGGAACCCTAACAGACAACCTGTATGATCCCTGATCCTTGTTAGTGACTGAGATCCTATCAACCATGCAAATGATGTCTTTTTACATTCAGTGTTAAGTCATTTGGTTAATGCTTTGTGCGACATGGGGGAGAATGGAGGGAATCACAGATTAAAAGACAGATTTCTGATATAAATGCTGACATTTTAACATACAAAAATGATGGATTATAGGCAAATATGCAAATTTTAAAAAATTATATGATAAAATTTTGTTTTTCATATATATATATATATATATATATATATATATATATATATATATATATATATATATATATATATATATATATATATATATATAATGCTATCCCTAATCCAATCAACAAGTTTACATGCACTTTGGCAATCTGATAATGGGAAACCTCTGGGATTACATGATGATGGATGTAAACTTCAAACTTCATTAAAAGTATTATTACTACTACTAATAGTTTATTAGTACTGCTTTTCAGGGTCTCCATACAAGTGTTTGGTAGCTGTTTCACTGTTTAATCTTGTGCTGTGATTAATTACAGTGTTACCAGATTCCGCAAGCAAAATAAGCCACAAGGTCAATGGCAAAAAAAGCCAAGATACCTAGAATTAGTGGAACTGGCACCAGGGTCTTTTATGGAGTTGTATTGTACAGGTGCTCCCTGATTTACAAAGGGGATACATTCCGACAAATCCATCATAAGTTGAAAGTATCATAAACTGAGGAGTTTAATGAGTGTTTGGTAGAGTCTCTATACTGAGCGTCTGTACTGAAAAACCACTTACTGTATTCACGGCACTAGCAAGGCTGCCACTGCTAACTGCAGCCTGTCTGTGTCTTCTGGGGCATTAAGTTCCTGTTTCCATTTCAGTTGGCAGTATATACAACTTTTTTTAGGACTCATGGAGACTTATTTTCACAATACAGTACTGTAGATGTAAAAACACGATAAACACAGCAGAAATCTTTACTTCACTGGGCTATTGATAAATGACAGTTATTGATTGCCATCTGAGGGATCGGAGATCATGGGTAGGGGTGTAACGATGCATTGTGACACCATGTATTGCAATGCAAAAATGTGCATCATTGAGATTGACAATGGCACGTGTTCTGTTTATTGAGCCATGTAATGCAATTGCATTTTATTTGGACACCAGAGGGCATAATCATGTCATGCTCCCATAGACATTTAAAACTTCTAATTTCTAGTTGGAGCGTATTAAAGATTCTTTTTTTTGTTAAAATTTTTATACAAGAAAGTACACATTATTTTGAATTGCTGTTTTTCCGAAATAAAAATCTTTTGACAAGACAAAAATTATCTCGGGTTCTTACATTCTGCATTTAAATAAAGGTCAAAGTAAATATAAGACATGTTGCCAGTTGTTTTGTCCTTTTGTTGACAAAAGGAAAGCACTGATAAAAGATACTCTGCTTGCAATGCAGCAAACGGGAAATAAACACAATAACCGATTGCTAGTACAAACTGACAAATACTGAGTACATAATAAATGAATAGTTAGCAGTAAAGAGCAGAAGCTCGCAGCTACACTGCGAACGGGAAACAAAAGCAATACCTGATTGCTAGTACAAACACACAAATACTGAGTAGATAATCAATGGAAACTTTGTAGATAAAAGCAGAAGCTTGCATCGCCGTGGAGAATGGAGCTGATGTCACCAGGCAGGGAAAATGGAAAAAATGCATGCCAAAAGTACAGAGCCAGTTGCACCGGAATCTGACCCTAACAAACCCTATTTTACCTCAGGCATTGCGACCCTACGTCACTTCTTCTCTACAAAGAACAAGTGATACTGTCTGTCCCTAGCGATTTCACCCCACAGCGTTACAACATCAAAAAGGTGCGAATGAAAAAGGCAAGTTAACTCAAGGGTGCGACAAGAGACATTGCTCTCAAACGGCCTTGAATACCTGCATGTGTACCACACCCTCTAGTGTTGGGTAGAGGAACTGCGTGCTTCCTAATACACTAGGGACACTTTAACGTAATCAGTTAACCTAAAGCATGTCTTTGGACTGTGGGAGCAGACTAGAGTACTCGTAGTAAACCCATGTGGACACGGGGAGGACATTCAGACTCCATACAGAACGGACCCAGACTGCTCTACCTGGGATCGGACCCAGGACCTTTATTCTTATTTTGTATACTAGTAATTGATGTACTATGTACTCAGTCCTCAGTTGTACAGTGCACTATCACAATAGTGTGTCACAATGTGGCGCTGTTTTTACACACAATTTAGTAACTAGTATGCGGTTTGTGTACTGGTTGTGTCTTGAACCAGACTAAAGCAGGTTATCAGGAAACTGATGTTGAGACAGAGACAAGCCCTAATACAAATACTAACGAGACTGCGAAAAGCCTAAGACATCATAAAAAGCTCTCCATTTTGAGTATTACAGCCCTAGTTTGAGGATTATATACATTTACTCAGTAGCGAAACAGACATTGCCCTCTGGATTAAGTCATGAATGGAGTGTATATATAGAGTAGTTATTGCCGTATTTACGAGCTTGTTATTTGAAAGCCATGAAAGATCTACGTATTGCTTAAAGAAGGTCATTCCCTTATTTAAGGATATATCTGGAGTTATTTTTATTAACATTTGAATATTAATTGCACAGTTTAATTTGTGGAGATCTGAATTTTTTTAGGCCTCTTTGGCTCTACAAACTGTTTTCTTGGACTATGGTGTGCATCACAGCTGAGCAGGTCATGGGGGAGGACTTTTAACTGGATCACGTTTCAGCAGGCTTTCCATGTATTGTTCATTTGGAGGAGCTTGGATTGAGTTTTAGAGATATAGATCACCACAGTAGAGGGTGTTGTGGATTCCCCTTCCTTCTAGCTGGTTGCTTCCATATTCTGCCATATTCTATCATCCTTCTCTTTTACTTGCTCAAGAAATACCCTTGGGCATGGCTTGTGTATGTTACACGAAAGCTGACAACTGTGGACATATAGTCCACTACCATGTGCTTTCCCACACTTGCAAAGGGGCTGTCAGTGCCGAGCAGTAGTCCGAAGGGATGTGGAGGATTCCTTCAAATGCTTCACTCTCTCACACAGTGAAGTGGAGGAGGGGTGGGCAAAACAGTTATTGGGATTCAAATCTCTAAACAGTGCTTTTCACCACTGATAACACTTTGGATTGGGTACTACCTGCTGAGAAAAGGAACATATTTAAAGATATATAAGCACTTTCTGTTCATTGTGCCACAGATCCTTGACCTTGAATGCTGCTCAGAACTGTGGTGTAAGCCCATGCAGATAGCCCCGGGTTTTTAATCACTTCAAGAAAGAAAAGAACGGTTTTATTCCTTGTGCATGTTTCAAAGAGTCAAAGTTATGGGTACAACTATCTAATATTCACTTGAATTCCACTTGAAGTATGTGTGTGTGTGTGTGTGTGTGTGCGTGCGTGCGTGCGTGCGTGCGTGCGTGTCTGTGTGCGTCTGCGTGCGCGCACGCGTTTGTGGAGTGTGGGTCTACAGCCTGTGACTGAGAGGTGGTGCTGTCCCATTTAATCCACTGTTTTCACACACAGCTGTTTCCTGTTGGGAGTTCTGGGCAGGCCAGGGACTTCTGTGTGACAAACTCACACTACAGGACAGAAATGAATCTTAGAGACAATACCTAGTGAAATACCAAGGCCACCATGCAACTCAGGAAATAAGATTCAGCTTATTTGATTATGCTTCTCTATTTGCAGTCTGGGCACTCGGTTGTGACTTTTCTGGAAACTATCTGGAAATTTCTAAGTTGGGCATGAAACATAAGTCATCAGTAGATATGTGCTTATGAGGACAGTATGATTATTAAGTATAATTGACTTTCGGAAGTGCTGACACATTGTACTAGCAGCTGTCTCCCTGGCGTCAACGATTCTTTATTTGCTGCAATGACTGGCCACTGGCCTTTGACCTACATCTTGTGTAAATTACAATAAACATAAAAATGGCTTTAGAAGTGTAATAGATCTTCATGGACATAGTGTATACTCAGGACTATATTGCTCCTGAGTGCCAAGTTAAAACACCTCGTTGTTAATGCATAAGTTGACAGTTGATTGTCCTTTTTTATTTTTTTATTTTTTTCAGTTTCTGCTGATTGCAGTTAAATGGAGGACTTTTATATAGATCTGAGACAAAGAAAGAAACACCCTGCTAGTTTCAAATTTTTCATTGCACAATTAATAATTCTGTTGAATAATTATGTTGAATAATTTAAAGCTTTTTGCAAATCAAACAATCATGCTAGCATTATTAGCGATAGATTGTTAATATAACCTGTATTAATATTCTAATCTATTGCTAATATGTCACAGGTTCCCCCAGACCTCCATACCTCATGCAACTCCTCGCCGCTGGGGGAGGGGGGGGGGTTCTGTGTGACATAGTTGGTTCTGTGTCTGGTTCCGTAGTCAAGTATGTTAGCTCTGATCCTGAATTAGTTGGTTCCATGTCTGAATTGTTGGCAGCGTATAGTTTTGTATCCGAGCATGTTGATCCTGTACCTGAGTTTGTTGACTCCAAGTTTGAACAGTTAGCGTCTAATAGCTCAATACCTGAGCCGCTAACACCCAGTAGTTTAGTATCTGAGCATGTTAGCTCAGCATTTAAGCTTAAGTTCTCTCATTAGTTGGGCCTGTTAGCTTTGTATCTGGGTTCGCCAGCTCCGTATCTGAGCACGCCATGCCTATTAGTTCCGTAGTCGAGCATGTAAGCTCCGATCCTGAGTTAGTTGATTGCGTGTATAAATCGTTAGCATCACCTAGTTCCGTATCCGAGCACACTGCACTTTCTGATTCCATAGTCGAGCATGTTAGCTTCGATCCTGAGTTTGTTCTCATTCTATGTCTGAATCGTTGGCATTGTATAGTTCTGTATCTGAATGCGTCGCGCCTTCTGGTTTCGTATCCGAGCATGTTGATGCTGTATCTGAGCTCGCTGATTCCATGTCTGAATCGTTACCTTCGTATGGTTCTTTATCCGAGCACGTCGCACCCTTTGCTTTCGTAGTCAAACGTGTTAGCTCAGATCCTGAGTTTTTTGGTTCCCTGTCTGAATCATTAGCTTTGTATAATTTTGTATCCAAGTGCGCCGTGCTTTCTGGTTTTATAGTCGAGTGCATTGGCTCTGTATCTGAGCAAGCTAGCCCAGTACAGAGGCCCACTAAACTGCTAAGTTCCGTACCTGTACTCGTTGAGCTACTTTGCCCTGTACCTGAATCACAAGTGACTAGTAGTAAGTTACCGGAGCAAGTTGCACCAAACTCAGCGCCACAGACATTTGCGCCCACCCCTGCGCCACGGATGTTGGTGCCAAGGACGACAGTGCCCGTGCCAGCACCGAGATTGTCTGTTGCTGTGCCAGCCCCAAGGTCCTCTGTTCCCGTGCCAGCGCCAAGGTCATCGGTTCCCGTGTCAACACCGAGGTCGTCTATTTCTGTGCCAGCGCCGATGGCGTCCGTGCTAGAGGCCATGTGTTCCAGTGGGGCCTTGCCAGAGGTCGTGAGTTCCAGAGAGGCCTTGCCAGAGGCCGTGACTCCCAGTGAGGCCTTGGCAGAGGCCATGTGTACCCCAGAGGCCTTACCAGACCTCGTGAGTTCCAGTGAGGCCTTGCAGAGGCCGTGTGTTCCCGAGAAGCCTTGCCAGAGGCCAAGTGTTCCCGAGAGGCCTTGCCAGAGGCCATGGTGCTCCGTCGGTAGGGGAGCTCCAGAATGGCACGGGGTATTGTTTGCTCAATGACTTTCAGACCGCATTTGGCGGCTATCAGCCGCTTCCGTGATCCAAGTTTTTGCTCACGCTACTTCGCCTTGTGGATTTATGTTTTGCGTTGCGGTAAGCCTGATTATGTTTTGACTTGAGGTAGCCAGTTTATGCTTATTGCCTTGCCTGGTTTATTGCCTTGCCAGGTTCTTATTCATATAGAACCTGCGCATGTCTCCATGCCTCCCGTGAGGGCCCATCTAGACATAATATTGCAAGCATTTTTTAAGTCCGTTGCTTTATGAACAGATTTTGTAAATTTTTTGGTTTGTATTTTGTGTTGTTGCCTCGAATAAAAAACATATATTTAAAAATTAAATTGTTTGAAATTCCTAGTGTGAAGTTTAAATTTTGCTTTTTGTGTGTGTGTGTGTGTGTGTGTGTTTTACAGAGTGAATCAGTGAAGTATTTCCTGGATAATTTGAATCGGATTGGACAAGTGGTGAGTTATGTCATTTTTATTAAATAGACCTTGGATCTGTTCCAGTGAACTTTGACAGCACATTGTTCTGGTTAGATCAGATACAATATTAAGTTCAAAAGTTATCATCAGTGAAGTTTGTTCTTTCTGAATATTTGTTTTTGGCAGGTACTTCTGTACCTGCCAAGAATCTATTGTTCTTTCATTCAAATTAAAACAGAAATGGATAGGATGATGTGATAATGGATGAAGCAGCCATTTATATTTTGTGTGTTTTAAAAATAAGACCCTGTAATTTAAATTGAGGCCACATAGAGGCAGTTAAGTCTCTGTAAATTAAAAGGTAACGCCATGGTAGGGGGTTTCAACATGTGAGGGTGGAGGTAAGCATATGTCAGTCAAAGTCACAAACTCACTGGATAGAAGCCCAAACTTGTCTTCTGCTGAACTATGCTGCTGACTAGCAGTTCAGTATTTATCCACACGATATATGTCACAATATGTCACAAAATGCATAAAAACAATGTGGCAAATTAGTGCCCCACCAACAGTTTTGTTAGTTGTTTGATGCACAATTTATTACGGTACAAACTTGTGTGTTATCCTCGATACAGTATGTGGAACTTACAAGATTTACAAATACATTACTTTTGGCATTATGCATGGACTAGCATTCACACTTTTTACAGCCAATGTTTTAGACCTCTAAGTTTCTCATACAGCACCACTAGTGTTGTGCTAGTATACTGTATACTGCCTAGTTCACAATCACTACAGATTGGACACTGATTTCATGGTTAAATAGCTAAAAAGGCTGGACAAGTTTTGGAAAGTTCAGTCTTGGAAATCAAGATGTATGGACTGATGGACTATTTCATTTAAGATTAATGACTTTTTTCCACCATTCTAAAGTAGAATTGTCTTTTGTTTTGTTAACAAAAATGGAAAAAAAAGATTAATGGATTTCTAACTGGCAACACAAACAATGCCTGAATTGTGCACTAAGAATTAAAAATACTAATTAGCTATAGTTAATTAAGCAAGCAAAAGTTTGATGAAGGTTGAAGGAGAATCTTCCTACTTGATTGAATGAACCAAAGTTATTTGCACCTCAAAAAACATTCTGAATTATTTACTGGATTACTCTATGGAGGATGTTCTGTTGTATGATTCTATATCAGGCATGTCAAACTCAGTTTGGCTCTGGGGCCGGATCCAGACTTTCTGTTCTCAGGTGGGCCGGATCAATAAAAGAATGTCAACTCCAAATATTTAGCTTTGTTTTTCAGTACTATGCTTTATCATTCAGCCTACATTTGTGGCCTACCCTACATATTATAATTATAGATGACAAGGGATCTTTTCTGAGCACAAACCCATTTATTCAACAAACAATGGAAAAAAATGATTTTCATGTTTGGGTATGAATGTGTTAACAACTGGTTTATTTTAACAGTTGATTGAATGCAGTTTTACACCTGAACCAACTCACCACATTAACAAACTCAAGTGGGAGCTATGAAAAAAATATTTTCGCCTTAATTGTCACCACTGCTTTGAAATAAATAAAAAAATGCAGTGCATGGGCAATAAGATTAGACTACGTCAGATCAAACTACTAGGCTGGGCTTACTGAAGCTGAGAACATACTGCACAATATCAATTGTCTTTAATATGAAACCAGATGAATCTTATTTTTAATTATCTGTATTCACGAGTGCAAACAAATTTCGTGTCATCCCCCTTTCAAGTGGTCATACTTTTCTTTATGATGTGTCTCATAGTGGCGCCGAATATTAAACTCTTTGAACACTGCAACTTGCTGATTACATACCAAGCACACTGGTTTTGCGTTCACTTCCGTGAATAAATACTTCTCAGTCCATTTTTCCTGAAAAAACTCTGCATTCCGTGTCCACTTTTTTTTTTTTTGACAGTGCCATTTTGGGAAGGGTGTGTTGACAGATAACTTGTTTAGTAGTGGTGAATGGTGAAGTAAGATTGCCGGTTTATTTTTACTTGGACACATCCACGTTGCAAATGTTTACATCCTGTGACTAACTCGTATCAGTGCCGCATGCTGGACGTGAGCGCTTTTACACATTTACTGCCCTCTAGCGGCCGGAGGGAGCATTTGGTTTGTATTTATTTTAAAAAATCACAATTTTTAATAGAAATGAGCTAGAGACTCGCTTATTTTTTTGACATACTCAGAAATTTATGCCGGGCCGGATTAAATCATCCAACGGGCCGGGTCCGGCCCGTGGGCCTTATGTTTGACATGCCTGTTCTATATCGAACCTTTAAGGGTTCCCATTAGAAATACAATCTGAAGAATCCTTTAAAATACTGTCTTTTTGTTATTATGTGTCTTGCTAAGTATGGGTCAATACTCATGTTACATAACTACACTCATTGACAAAAAAAATAAAGCACCCAGATAGAAATATCGCATGCATGCACATCGCAAATAGGTAAATGATTACAGGTGGGGTCTGATTAGACACTGGGTCTTGCCACAAGAGGATGTACTTTTTGGTAATGTACCTCTTGATGAGAGATTGTTGACTGCTAGATATGCCCCTATGATATACTAGATATTTTGCCCAATTGTCAGACTTTGAAAGGGGGCGCATCATTGGACTGAGAGAAGCAGGATAGAATTTGTGACTAATTGCCCGCCATTTAGTTTGTTCTGACCTAGCTTTTAGGAGGTGTTGGGAGCAGTGGTTCCATGAGGGCACGCACACACACGGGAAACAGGCTCGGGATGGCCGAGACAAACCACCAGTAGAGAGAATCGTTTGATCCAGTGACAAGCATGAGCAGCAATCCTGCCTTTGTTGTGGAGCAACACGGTGCCCCAACTGCTGGTGGGATGACCTGGGAAGCCATTGCATATGACAGTCATTCCCCCTATTATTGATGTGAGGGCCACTAACAAGTCAGCGATATGTGCAGGACATCTGCTGCCACGTGTTGCCTGTAATGGCAGGGCTTCCAACTGGCATTTTTCAGCAGGATAATGATCATCCAAGCACAACAAGTGTTTTCCAGGAATGTTTCCGCCAGATTGCACCACTCATTTGGCCTGTTGTAGAGTTGTGGAGGATATACCAGGTCCAGGTCTACTAGGTCCAGCTGTGGGCAAATATGTCACAGAGGCATGTCTCGCAAGCATTTCTATCTGGGTGCTTTATTTTTTTGGTCAGTGAGTGTACTTACTATTCACTTACCTCTTCTTGGTTATTATTTTGTAAACAAAGTATTTGTCCTTTTTTATCTTAAAAAGAATTACGTCCCAAGTCGTCAGGATATTCTCCTGGCCCGGAAAGCTACCAAGGGCATAGTGGAGCATGACTTCATCATCAAAAAAATCCCCTTCAAGATGGTGGATGTGGGAGGCCAGCGATCGCAGAGGCAGAAGTGGTTCCAGTGCTTTGACGGCATCACTTCCATCCTCTTCATGGCCTCATCCAGTGAATATGACCAAGTACTGATGGAGGACCGACGCACTAACCGCCTTGTTGAGTCCATGAACATCTTTGAAACCATTGTTAACAACAAGCTCTTCTCGAATGTCTCCATCATCCTCTTCCTCAACAAGATGGACCTACTAGTCGAGAAGGTGGCGAAGGTGAGCATAAGCAAGCACTTCCCCGACTTCCCAGGAGATCCACTGCGACTGGAAGATGTGCAGTATTACCTGGTGCAGTGCTTCAATCGCAAGCGCCGCAACCGCAGCAAGCCACTGTTCCACCATTTCACCACAGCCATTGACACAGAGAACATACGCTTTGTCTTCCATGCTGTTAAGGACACCATTTTGCAGGAGAACCTGAAGGACATTATGCTGCAGTGATTGCTCATTAACCTGCTCATTATAGAAATGTACCACTGTATTTCTTGCCACTGTGAGAGGAGGCTGCCTCTTCATTACCAGTTTCAGATGATTAGATAGACGCGCGTAGACATGATAATACTCACATATTACAGATTTATTGTCACACGTTCAACCCCACCCCAACTGTTTTTAACACTGTCATAAGCAGTTTTCCTTCATTGTAATGGTTTATACCACTAAGACAAATGATAGTAAATTGTAAAGTTGACTTCTTTGTGAACTTGAAGTTGGTACACTAGTATGAGTATTTGGACATAGATGAAGTCACACTGAGATTTGCTCAAGTTTATTTTTGTATGTGTGTCTGTGAAGAGAAATTATACAGAAGAGCAGAAAGCATGCTGTAACTTTTCAGAGCATTGATTTGTCAAGTCTTCTCCAGAGCTTTGGAGTTAATTATCATAAAGTGAAATGAGTTATTGATTTCTTGTCTGCTTCTAACCACGAGGGGGGGTTAAACACAAAGAATAATTATTTGTGGTTGTAATTCCTGCCAGATGAAACCCAGAACAAGCACTTCTGTTTTTCAATCAGGAGCGCCGCAGCTATTTGTTAGCACTAACAATGTAATTTAACTGCTTGAGTTTCTGTTTCCATATTATTTGAATATAACAGCAGTTTTTCATAAAAACTAATAAGACCTAGTGTATTACCTAAGACTTTTGGTAGGAAATTATTTGCAAAATTTGTAAATACGTAAACAGGTATGTTGTACATAGATGTATGTGTATTGTCCATTTTATGGACACTTTAATTATTTCAGACCACATTTAACTTGTTTTGGGTCACAAATGGTATTATTGACCTTATAAAGTCAAAGTGTCAGATCACTGGTAATTTCAATCCAACATCACTAACTTAACAGTAGTGTCTTGAAATCACATTGTGCACAGGGATTATAGAGGAATAACCAGGAGAATAAAACCAATTATGATTCTCCTAGAGGAAGCAAAAGGTTTCCTACTGCTCTGACAGTAAATGGCACTGAATAATCTGATATGACCTGCAATGGCACTCTGTATGCAGTCTGGTGTGATTTACAGTATTTAAAGCTCCCCCACTACTGGAACACTGTGAACTCCCAGAGGTATTTTCTCTGAACACTGAGGGCTCTAATGCAGGGGGATTGACTTTTTCCATGGGTCTGTTTCCTTCAGCACATGCTGAATTTGCTGAGTCATGCAGTCTATGGAAATAGAGTTACTCCTTCAAACAACCTTTTACACACAATTGCAGTGGTTTTGAATGGAAAATATGAGGGTTGTTCTAAAAACGCTCCTCAAACCGTCCCTCCATTGTGCTGAATGTGGATTATGGTAAGCTGTCCTGAACTAGGAAGAGAATGTGGATGGTTTCTTATCAATCACCTGTCTATAAGATGTAGTTCAGCCAGGTCACCTCAACATCACAGACCTCCTGTTCTGTGGTCTGATAAAGAAAATTCTGATGGTCACAAAGTGTCCCGTTGCAAGATGGTAAATACGGGCTTTTGTTTTACGTAAAGTCTTCCATCAGAAGCCAAAACTAAATATATTAAATGTGAAAGTCTTATTATTTCTAGATTATATGCATTTATTTTTTTCCTCAACTACATCTGCTTGGTTATCTCTAACGAACATTTAACTTGTATAATTTAAGTATTTTGTAATTCTGACCAGAACATAACTGTTATTTCACATTGGGAAAGGGATATGAAGTCTGATTTACAATAATTTGTAAAACAAAAACAAACAAACAAAAAAAAACCCTTACAAACAAAATTTGTTAAAAGCTCATTTAAAAAAGAAGTGTGTCATATCTGTGAGCTGGAATGGAATTTCAGTTTGCTGATAATTTCAGAAGGATATTGCTTCTCTGCTAGTCTGCTCTGATAAAGGATAAAGATGACTAATGGTTATGACTGGTAAAATAACTTCCACAAACTCCTTCGAATTTTATGATACTGTAAGCTTTCATAGAGATTGGGTGCCTTTTAGTTGTCCTATATTTCTGCCTCTACTGACTGTAACATTTGAGAGCATTACAGATTAACTTTATTACTTGTGTTTTGAATATAAGAACTGTAAAAAAAATCAATAAACAGTGTTATTGTTGAGTTTCATTATGATAGTATATAATGCTGAAACATGGTCCTTCTAACTATACACCCACTGTCTTTATTAAGTATTCTAGAACGTCTAGAATCTAGCAACTCATGGACGCGATATGCAGGAGAGCCATCCACGTCAAGAGGCGAAGGCACAGCTGCTGGTTCCGTGGCCACCTGGGAAGAGGGAGAGGCAGGTTTAAGCAGAGAGACATGAAACGTGGGGGAAATTTTGTATGAAGCGGGGAGGTCAAGACGCATGCGTGATCTGTTTAACAATTTTAAACGGGCCAATAAACATAGGACACAGCTTCTTACATGGTAACTTAAGTCTGAGATCACGGGTGGACAACCAAACAAGATGACCAGGTTCAAAAGGTGTGTGGGGGTGACGGTGACGGTTAGCCTGGATAGTGTACCTACGAACAGCCCTGTGCAAATGAACATGAGCCTCTTCCCAGGTCTTGCCACTCCTCTGCATCCAATTGTCAACAGATGGTATCGAAGAGGGTTCCCTCAACCAGGAAAATAAGGGCGGTTGAAAACCAAGGGTACACTGAAAGGGAGTAAGCCCAGTAGCAGAGTTAGTAAGCGAGTTCTGAGCGTACTCCGCCCATGGTAAAAAACGTGCCCAAGTCCCCTGAGAATGGCTACAGTTGGAGCGCAGGAACCTCCCTATTTCCTGGTTAAGCCTTTCGACCTGACTGTTAGACTGTGGATGATAACCAGAAGTAAGACTGACATTTACGTTGAGTAACGAAAAGAAGGCCTTCCAAACGTGAGAAGTAAACTGAGAGCCCCAATCGGACACGATATCTTCGGGCAGGCCGTAGTAACGAAACGCAAAGTTAAATAGGGACTGTGGTAGCCTAGCGGGTAAGGTACTGGACTATGGACCAGAAGGTCCAGGGTTCAAATCCCACCTCTGCCAAGCTGCCACTGTTGGGTCCTTGAGCAAGGCCCTTAACCCACAATTGCTCAGATTGTAAGACTGTACCAATTGTAAGTCGCTCTGGATAAGGGCGTCTACTAAATGCTGTAAATGTAAATGTAAATGTAAATAAAGCCTCAGCCGCCTCCATGGCCGTGGGTAACTTGGCCATGGGGATAAGTTTACAACTCTTGGAAAAACGATCGACAATAACAAAAATGACGGTATGACCTTGTGACAGCGGAAGATCCGTGATAAAATCGATGCAGAGATGAGACCAAGGTATTTCAGGAGTAGGTAACGGCACTAGCAAGCCAGCAGGTAAATGTCTGGGTGTCTTGCTCTGGGTCCCCGAGTCAGGCGCGTCCACCTCAACGACAAAAGGGACTGAGGGATCGGGGTGTTTGAGAATGGAAGCGGAAGTAAACCGACCCTTAAGATCTCTAAACGCTGAGTAGGCAGCCTGAGTCCAGAAGAGTTTCTTGTTGCCTCCCCGTAGTAGGGAGGTGAGAGGAGCGGCAACTTGGCTAAACCCAATAATGAAACGGCGATAAAAATTTGCAAAACCGATGAACCTCTGGAGTTCCTTAATGGTCCGAGGTGGGGGCCAATGCACCACTGCCTCAACCTTGGAGGGGTCCATACAGGTGCCCCCTGAGTCAATAACATAACCCAAAAATGAGATCCTGGACCGGTGAAATTCGCACTTCTCCCTGTTGAGAAATAAACCATTAGCCAACAGTCTCTCAAGGACTTGACGAACATGACCCCTATGTTCCTCCAGAGACCGAGAAAAAAATCAAGATGTCATCAATGTACACGATAACAAAGCGATCAATGAGGTCACGGAAAATTTCATTCATGAAAGCTTGGAAAACCGAGGGAGCATTGACAAGACAGAAGGGCATAACGCAATATTCATAGTGTCCCCTATTAGTCACAAGAGCAGTCTTCCACTCATCCCCCTCCCTAATCCGAACCAAGTTGTAAGCACTTCGTAAGTCCAACTTGGAAAAAATGTTCACCTCCCGTAGCAGCTCCAACGCGGGAGGAACAAGCGGAAGAGGAAAGTGATACTTGACAGTGATGGCAAAGCTCCCCCCTTTCTTCTCCACAAAGGAAAAGCCCGCAGCAGCAGGGGACGTAGAATGACGAATGAAGCCAGCCTTCAGGGCTTCATCAATATAATCGTCCATGGCTCGACTCTCAGGGATGGAAAGGGGATAGATGCGACTCCTGGGAGGAGAGGTGCCAGGTAGAAGGTCGATAGCACAGTCACAGGACCGGTGAGGAGGTAAACAGGCCGCCTTGCTTTTAGAAAAGACCTCCTGAAGGTTATAATACTCACGGGGGATGTCGACAGAGGTGAGAAGATCGGGTGAGTCGAAGACAGTGGCACAGAGAGTCACCTGTATGCAGTCTCGGAAGCACTTAGGACTCCACTGAACCAGCTCCTTGTCACCCCATCTGATGTGCGGCTGGTGTAAGCAGAGCCAGGGGAAACCTAGAATAATAGGGTTTCTAGGACAGTCAATGACAAAAAATGAAATCTTTTCCACATGAAATAGTCCGATGCGCATAGTAAGTTCGGCCGTGGATTCGGTGACAGTTCCTTGACCCATGGGACGATCATCAACAGCCCGTATCCTCAGGGGTGAAGGTAGGTCTGTCAAACTGATGTGGAGTCTCTCTGCAGTCCCACGGTCCATGAAGTTACCGGCTGCGCCAGAATCTATGAGTGCTGAAAGAGAGAACTCTTCTGAACACACAGAAAGTACTGCCTCCAGACAGAAACTGGGTTCAAACACATGGTGAAAACCCGGACTCACCTCCGACATCACAGCAGCGCCAGGACGTCGAGAACAGGTAGAAAGTACATGGCCCGCCTGGCCGCAGTAGAAACAGAGTTTCTCCCTGATGCGGCACCAGTGCTCCTCTGGGCATAATTTGGCCTGACTGATGTCCATGGGGTCGGTCACAGGTTCAATGCGAGATGAGTCAAACATGGAAGGACGTCTGGACCGGCGTTTCTCCCCCAGCAACTGGTCCAGTTTGATAGCTGTCGTGATGTACTGATTGAGAGAAGAGCAATAGCCTTGACAGGCCATCTCCACTTGTAGATCCCCACGAAGGTCTCTACGAAACACGGTGCAGAGTGCACGTTCACTCCAGCCGCTCCCGGCCGCTAACGTGTGAAATTCAAGAGCGTAGTCTGCCGCTGTATGGTCCCCTTGATGAATTTCGCACAGTTGATTACCCACATCTTGTCCCGCACACGGATGATCAAAAACAGTTCTAAACATGGTTAGCGGTGGGGAAGCTAAAGCTAAAGGTGAGCTAAAGGTGGAGAAGCCGGCATGGTGGTTGGGGGTGTAGCACTAGTAGTGTGGAGCATGAAACCCTGAAAAGCCTTTAATGCTTCCTCAAGCTTCTGCTCCTGCTTCGTCAGTCAATCTGCCAAACTCGCTGGCTCCATGTTTAGGCGAAGTCTTCTGTCATGACACGGATTGAAGGTAGAATCCAGGTGCAAGTTTATTACAACATTAGAGCTATCAGGTACAAGCAAGGTCAAAACCAGGAGATCAATCCAAAACACAAAGCAGACAAATCCAAAACACAAACCAGAGCGGGTAGCCAATAAACGAATAGCCAGGGTCGTTGCCAGAAAAACACAGAGGGAAAGTAAATGCTCAGAAATGCTATGCATGGCAAAACAAGACTTCGCAAGGAATGACGAAATCCGCCGGTCTTAAAAAGGCGACGGAAAACACGTGAGAGCGTAGGGATCAATATTCAGGCGATATATATATATATATATATATAGAGAGAGAGAGAGAGAGAGAGAGAGAGAGCGCAGGAGCTGCTTTACTTAATTGATTTTATACCACAATCTACTAGAGATGACTGCAGTTACTGCAGTTTGAGGCCAGGATGTGATGACTTTAGCAGAAGTGTCCATGTGTCACACGCCCCGGCAGCGCGCGCCGTTTCACGGACCAATCGGCGCGCCGTTTCACGGACTCTGCTGTCAAGCATCGCCACGTCGCCTCTGCTGTCAAGCATCGCCACGTCGCCTCTGCTGTCAAGCATCGCCACGTCGCCTCTGCTGTCAAGCGTCGTCGCCTCGTCTCTGCTGTCAAGCGTCGTCGCCTCGTCTCTGCTGTCAAGCGCCGTCGCTCGTCTCTGCTGTCAAGCGCCGTCGCCTCGTCTCTGCTGTCAAGCGTCGTCGCCTCGTCTCTGCTCTCAAGCGTCGTCGCCTCGTCTCTGCTGTCAAGCGGTCGTCGCCTCGTCCTGGCTGTCAAGCATGGCTGCCTCGTCTCTGCTCTCAAGCATGGCCGCCTCCGTCTCTGCTCTCAAGCATGGCCGCCTCGTCGTCTCTGCTCTCAAGCATGGCCGCCTCGTCGTCGTTCTCTGCTCTCAAGCATGGGCCGCCTCGTCCGTCTCTGCTCTCAAAGCATGGCCGCCTCGTCGTCTCTGCTCTCAAGCATGGCCGCCTCGTCGTCTCTGCTCTCAAGCATGGCCGCCTCGTCGACTCTGCTCTCAAGCATGGCCGCCTCGGCGAACTCTGTTTCTCAAGCATGGCCGCCTCGTCGACTCTGCTCTCAAGCATGGCCGCCCCCTCGTCGGACTCTGCTCTCAAGCATTGGCCGCCTCGTCGACTCTGCTCTCAAGCATCGAACTCGATCGACTCCGCTCTCAGCGAGCATCGGACTCGTCGACCCCCGCTCTGCAGCCTCAGCCCCCTCACGTCCGTCGACCCCCGCTCTTGCAGCCTCACGTCGTTCGACCCGCTCTCGGCAGGCCTTCACGTCGTCGACCCCCGCTCGTCGGCAGCCTCACGTCCGTCGACCCGCTCAATAGGCAGCCTCACGTCGTCGACACGTCTCTGCTCGCCAGCCGCTCGACTGCTGGTGGTCCAGAAAAACCTAGGTCCGTTCAGCGAGGAGACCCCCTGAGGCAAGACGCTGCTCCCGGGGGTTCTTGCTGGAGTCTCCTAGCTCCGACTCGGACTCCTTCGGGGGGGGGGCTTCTGTCACGCGCCCGGCAGCGCGCGCGCCGTTCAAACGGACCAATCGGGAAGCCCCAACGCGATCGGATTGCTAATTGAACACAGCCGTGGGGCTTCCTATAAAGACGCACCCGCGAGAGACTCACCTCGCGGTTCATCCAATGTTGTCGACTCATCTCCGCGTTCCTACGCGCAGCACCGCTCATCTCCGCGTTCCTACGCGCAGCACCGCTCATCTCCGCGTTCCTACGCGCAGCACCGCTCATCTCCGCGTTCCTACGCGCAGCACCGATCATCGTTAAAAAACGTTCCTTTTTGTAAACCTGCGTTCGTCTCCCCTTCCTCACCTCACCAGCGTCACACCATGATGGCAATTCTCAGTTATAAGCTTCTGTTACATGGTAGTGTTGCATAAAAAATTTCAGTTTAATAATTCTCAGTGCAGTAGTGTTGAAGTCAGTTTTCAGTACTTTCACTTTTTTTTTTATATATATATATTAAGTTGACGTCATGTGCAGCTCCAGTGTTTCAGTGGTTAGAGCCATCTGCTGTAAACATCAGATCTGCTGAGGTGAACCCTAACAGGAGTAGCCAAAAGACAAACAGCCCAGGAACATATCTATAGATGGTGACACGGTGGTGCAGAAGTTAGCACAGTTGACTCACAGTTTCACTACCCCTGGTTCGATACCAAACTCGGACTTTGAATGTGTAGAGTTTGCATATCCTCTCCATGTCTGTGTGGGTTTACTCCGGGTACTCTGGAACCTTGTCTATGGTTGTTCCTGGACCAAAACTAGACATGGTGATTGGCAAGGCTAGGAACAGGCTCTCCTGCGACCATGACCAGGATGACCAGAAAATGAATGAATGAAAATGATTGAATGACATAATTTACATGAAATGTTAATTCACATTGGCAGAGCTGCACAAGATATTCATGTTTGCCTCATGTAAAACTAAAACACTTGATGGATAATTTTTAAGCAGCCTAATTTTAAATGAACAACATATTGGTGATGGAAAATAGAAATTTGCTGTAAAAGCAGTTGCACACTGACCCAAATTATGAATTGATACAGTTCAACACAATTTTAGGGAGACACGCCCATTAGCAGAATGTTTATTTTTTTCATTAATGAATGTGGGTCTATATTCATAAAGACAGTCAAGATACCCAGGTCAGCAATAACTTTTTTCACCATTACTCAGCAGGACATGGACTCCACAAGTCCTCTAAAGGACTGACGTTAGCAGGAGATACTATAAGTCCTTTAAGTTGCATGGTGGGTCCTCCATGGATCGGACTTGTTTGTCCAGTACATCCTACAGATGCTCTCTCAGATTGAGATTTGGGAAATTTGGAGGCCAAGCAACGTCTTGAACACTTTCTCGTGTCCCACAATTGATTCCTGGAACATTCGGAACAATTCCCAAACAAAGAGGCCACTGTTGTTAGGGCATACATGAAAGGGTGTACAGGTGCTCCCCGATTTACAATAGGGATACAGTGGGGCAAAAAAGTATTTAGTCAGCCACTGATTGTGCAAGTTCTCCTACTTAGAAAGATGAGAGAGGTCTGTAATTTTCGTCATAGGTACACTTCAACTATGAGAGACAAAATGAGAAAAAAAAATCCAGGAAATCACATTGTAGAATTTTAGATTTTAATTGTAAATCATGGTGGAAAATAAGTATTTGGTCACCCACAAACAAGCAAGATTTCTGGCTCTCACAGACCTGTAACGTCCTCTTTAAGAAGCTCTTCTGTCCTCCACTCATTACCTGTATTAATGGCACCTGTTTTACCTCATTATCTGTATAAAAGACACCTGTCCACAGACTCCAAACTCAACCATGGCCAAGACCAAAGAGCTGTTGAAGGACACCAAGAAGAAAATTGTAGACCTGCACCAGGCTTGGAAAAGTGAATCTACAATATGCAAGCAGGTTGGTGTGAATAAATCAACTGTGGGAGCAATGGAAGACATACAAGACAAGATAATCTCCCTCGATCTGGGCTCCACGCAAGATCTCATCCCATGGGGTCAAAATGATCATGAGAACGGTGAGCAAAAATTCTAGAACTACATGGTGGGACCTGATGAATGACCTTAAGAGAGCTGGGACCAAAGTAACAAGGCTACCATGAGTAACACACTATGCCGAGAGGGACTCAGATCCTGCAGTGCCAGGTGCGCCCCCCTGTTAAAGCCAGTACATGTACAGGCCCGTCTGACGTTTGCCAGAGAGCATACAGTGGGGCAAAAAAGTGCAAGTTCTCCTACTATAAGTAAAAATAATTAAAATAAATTAAAATAAGTATTTGGTCAATAAATTTGGTTCAACTCAGTAATTTGTAACATAAACATTGTCGTTTCCTGTAAGTCTTCACCAGGTTGGCACACACTGTAGCTGGTATTTTGGCCCATTCCTCCATTCAGATCTCCTCTAGAGCAGTGATGTTTTGGGGCAACATGGACTTTCAACTCCCTCCACAAATTTTCTATGGGGTTGAGGTCTGGAGACCGGCTAGGCCACTCCAGGACCTTGAAATGCTTTTTACGGAGTCACTCCTCCATTGCCCGAGCAGTGTTTTTGGGATCATTGTCATGCTGGAAGACCCAGCCACATTCCATCTTCAATGCTGTCACTGATGGAAGGAGGTTTTGGCTTAAAATCTCACGATACATGGCCCCGTTCATTCTTCCCTTAACACGGATCAGTTGTCCTGTCCCCTCTGCAGAAAAACAGCCCCAAAGCATGATGTTTCCACCTCCATGCTTCACAGTAGGTATGGTGCAACTCAGCATTCTTCTTCCTCCAAACACGGGGGGTTGAGCTTTTACCAAAAAGTTCTATTTTGGTTTCATCTGACCACGTGATATTTTCCCAATCCTCTTCTGGATCATCCATATGCTCTTTGGCAAACTTCAGATGAGTCTGGACATGTACTGGCTTAAGCAGGGAGACACGCCTGGCACCGCAGGATCTGAATCCCTCTCGACGTAGTGTGTTACTGATGGTAGCCTTGTTACTTTAGTGCCAGCTGTCTGGAGATCATTCATCAGGTCCCTCCGTGTAGTTCTGGGATTTTTGCTCACCGTTCTCATGATCATTTTGACCCCATGGGATGAGATCTTGCGTGGAGCGCAGATCGAGGGAGATTACCAATGGTCTTGTATGACTTCCATTTTCTTACATTTGCTCCCACAGTTGATTTATTCACACCAACCTGCTTGCCTACTGTATATTCACTGTTCCAAGCCTAGTGCAGGTCTACAATTTTCTTCCTGGTATCCTTCGACAGCCCTTTGGTCTTGAGTTTGGAGTCTGACTGTTTGAGACTGTGGACCGGTGTCTATTGTACAGATAATGAGGTCAAACTGGTGCCATTAATACAGTTAACAAGTGGAGTACAGAAGAGCTTCTTAAAGAGGAAGTTACAGGTCTGTGAGAGCAAGAAATCTTGCTTGTTTGTGGGTGACCAAATACTTATTTTTCACCATAATTTACAAGTAAATTCTTTAAAAATCCTACAATGTGATTTCCTGGATTTGTTTTCTCATTTTGTCTCTTAATTGAAGTGTACCTATGATGAAAATTACAAACCTCTCTCATCTTTCTAAGTAACAGAACTTGCACAATCAATGGCTGACTAAATACTTTTTTGGCCCACTGTATGAATGATCCAGAAGAAGATTGGGAGAATATCATGTGGTCAGATGAAACTAAAATAGAACTTTTTGGTAAAAACTCAACTCACCGTGTTTGGAGGAAGAAGAATTCTGAGTTGTGCCATACCTACTGTGAAGCATGAGGGTGAAAACATCACGCTTTGGGGCTGTTTTTCTGCATAGGGGACAGGACAACTGATCCGTGTTAAGGGAAGAATGAACGGGATCACGTATCGTGTGATTTTAAGCCAAAACCTCCTTCCATCAGTGACAGCATTGAAGATGAAACGTGGCTGGGTCTTTCAGCATGACAATGATCCTAAACACACCGTTCGGGCAACGAAGGAGTGGCTCTGTAAAAAGCATTTCAAGGTCCTGGAGTGGCCTAGCCAGTCTCCAGACCTCAACCCCATTGAAAATTTGTGGAGGGAGTTGAAAGTCCGTGTTGTCCAGCGACAGCAACAAAAAAATCACGTCTCTAGAGGAGTTCTGCATGGAGGAATGGGCCAAAATACCAGCTACAGTGTGTGCCAACCTGGTGAAGACTTACAGGAAACGTTTGACCTTTGCCATTGCCAACAAAAATTATGCTACAAAATATTGAGTTGAACCAAATTTATTGACCAAATACTTATTTTCCACCATAATTTACAATTAAATTCTTTAAAAAACCTACAATGTGATTTCCTGGATTTTTGTTTTATTTTGTCTCTCATAGTTGAAGTGAACCTATGATGAAAATTACAGACCTTTCTCATCTTTTTAAGTAAGAGAACTTGCACAATCAGTGGCTGACTAAATACTTTTTTGCCCCACTGTACATTCCGGCAAACCCATTGTAAGTGTACGAATGTATCGTAAGCTGAGGAGTTTAATTATGAATATATATCATAGCGTAGTCTACCTTAAACATGCTTAATACACTTACATTAACCTACAGTTGGACAAAATCATTAACACAAAGCTTATTTTATAATAAAGTGTTGAATATTTCATGTAATTTATTGAGTAATGTATTGAATAATAAAAACAAAACAAAATGGTTAGCTCATGCTGATAAGCTCCGTCAGCTGGCTGCTGCCCAGATTCCCAAAATCTGAAGGAGAATATTGTGATTTCTGCTGAATGTGTATGTGTATGTATGTGTATGTCGAAAAATTTTAACCCAATCCATCATAACATGGGGTAAGCCTCGGAGAGGAAACAGAAAATGTAATTAGTTATTGATTAAGAGCACAGTGTCTATTAACAATCACTGATGCCTTGTGTAGCATGAGACCCCAGAAGCATTAGCTATAGCAGCATAGCTAGAAAGAGGAGAACTGGTAGGTAACACAGCCAAGAGGGATCACATGAGACATCGGCAACCCCACGGGAGGCAGAAGACAGCAACCGAACGTCTCTGATCACCTTAAGACTCTTTGACTATGAACCCCCAGCTCTGCCCTTAGTCTAAGGCAAGGATGCACGAGTCAAGATCAAGAGGACTGAAGCCCAGTTCAGCCAGACCACCCACTCGACACTCCCCGCTAACGGACAAGGCCAGACATGACTCCAGACTCCAGTCCCAGTGACCGAAGCCATGCATCCTGGTCTAAATCTAGTCAAAAGCCTGAGCAAATAAGTATGTCTTTAGCCTAGACGTAAAATTTTGGAGAGTGTCTGAGTCTCGAACGAAAGTGGGAAGTTTATTCCATAGTTGGGGGGCCATGTATGAGAAAGCCTTTCCCCCTGCTGTGACTTTTTTAATTCTAACAACTAAAAAAAGTCCTGTACCCTGCGAACGAAGTAGACGAGTTGGATTGTAAAACCCTAAGAGTTCACTCAGATAATGTGGGGCCAGGCCATGTAAAGCTTTATAAGTTATGAGAAGTATTTTGTAATCGATGCGGAATTTGACTGGTAACCAGTGCAGTGATGATAGAACAGGAGTGATATGATCAAATTTTCTAGTTCGAGTTAGCACTCGGGCAGCTGCATTCTGAACTAAGTGAAGTTTATTTATAGATTTACTAGAGCATCCAGTAAGTAAGGCATTAACTTGTAATCCAAGTAATCCAACCTTGAGGTTTAAAAACGCATGAACAGTTTCTATGAATCATACAGAGAGGAGATTTCTAAGAGATTTAGCGATTTATTAAGTAATTTGAAAAGAAAGCAATTTCGATGATGATGGTAAATGTGCGGCATCAAAGAAGATCTGAATCAAATGTGACCCCTAAGTTTTTTACAGACGGACTGGGCAATACTGGACAGCCATCTAGATTTAGGATAGATGTAGCTAACCTGTCTCTCACAGCCTTGGGTCCCACTAATAGAACCTCAGTTTTATCGGAGTTAAGTAAGAGAAAATTAAATAACATCCAATCTTTTATTTCCTTTACACAGTCCTCAATTTTGCTTATTGTAAGGATGTCATTTGGTTTGGCTGATATGTACAGCTATGTATCATCTGCATAGCAGTGGAAACTAATGCCATGTTTACAAATAACTGAGCCTAGTGTCAGCATGTATAGAGAGAATAAAAGCGGGCCAAGCACTGACTCCTGAGACACGCCATACTTCACTTTTGAGAGCTTAGACCTTAGATTATTTATATGAACAAACTGGTACCGGTCGGTTAAGTAGGATTTAAACCAAGAAAGTGCTGATCCCTTAATACCTACAGTATTTTCTAGTCTGTTTAGTAAAACATCATGATCTATAGTGTCAAATGCTGCACTTAAATCTAACAGAACATGAAAAGAAACACATCCCTTATCTGAGGACATTAACAAGTCATTTAGTACCCTAATTAATGCTGTTTCAGTACTATGATGGGGCCTGAAGCCAGACTGAAATGTTTCATAAATTTCATTTCTTTGAAGGTAACTGCAGAGCTGCTGATAGATGGCTTTTTCTACGATTTTGGACAGAAACCGTAGATTTGAAATTGGTCTATAATTAGATATCACACAAGGGTCAAGATTGGCTTTTTTAATCAGTGGTTTGATAACGGCAGACTTAAAGGATTTGGGCACATGACCAAGGAGGGATGAATTTAAAATAACTAACACTGGCTCTATAATACTAGGTATTACTTGTTTGAGTAAACGTGTAGGAATTGGATCTAATAAACATGTTGATGACTTAGACGAGCTGATCAGTGCGGATAGTTCAGTATTAGTAATTGGGGTAAAAGATTCTAATCTTGATTTACAGCTCATTAAACAGATGTCTTCACTAGTGCTGCATCTGGATGGTTGCTGGATAGTTTGGTGATTCGATGAGCATCAAGTTTGATACCTAATGTTTTCTATCTTGTCATTAAAGAAAGTCATGAAATCATAGCTGTTAAAATTACACAGAATGGGAGAATCACTTTCTGTAAGGTTTTCTGTTAATTTGGAGACTGTATTAAAGAGAAATCTTGGATTATTCTTATTTTTCTCTATGATTGAAGAGAAGTATGCAGCTTTAGCTTTAGTAAGGGCATGCTTATACTCTGCCATGCTGTCCCTCCAAGCAATCTTAAACACCTCCATTTACTATGTCATTATACCATGGTGCTAGCCTTTTTTCCCTAATGCGTTTGACCCTAGCAAGAGCAATCGTGTCAAAGGTTGAGCGAAGCAGACATTCTAATTGGTCATTTACACACTCAAGATGACTGATCTCCGTAGGTGTATTAAATTTCAAATCTGGTAGGTTTTTAATAAACGCAGCTGGAGTAGCAGATGTGATAGTGCGCTTGGCGTGATAACGAGGCAGAAGGATTTTATTTATTAGAGATAACTCAAATACTAAAAGATAGTGATCTGAAATCAAATCATTTTGCGGGAAAACATCCAGGTTATCTATATTGATACCAAATGTTAATATTAGATCTAAAGTATGATTACAGCGGTGGGTTGGTCCCATCACATTCTGAGTGATACCCATGGATTCTAAGATGGACTCGAAAGCAATTTTAAGCGGATCTTGCTAATTGTCAAAGTGAATATTGAAATCACCTACAATTAAAGCCTTATCTGTTGACAGTACTAAGCAGGAACGAAAGTTAGCAAATTCCTGAAGAAATTCTGAATAGGGACCAGGAGGGCGGTAAATAGTGATAAGCTGAAAAGAGTGTGGTTTTGACTTCCATAACGATAGGTCAGTCACATTAAGAATCAGTATTTCAATAGAATTAGCCTTGTAATGTGATGTAGTTGTAACACATAGCTCTTTGTCAAAAATAGTGTCTATGCCTCCCCCCCGACCATTAGGACAAGGGCGATTAGCATGACTGTATCCAGGAGATGAGCCTTCATTTAAGGCTAAATATTCATCAGGTCTAATCCAAGTTTCAGTAAGACAGAGAGCGTGTAAGCGTTTATCAGTGATTATTTCATTAACAATCACTGCTTTGTTTGTAAGTGATCTAATGGTAAGTAATCCTAGCTTTAGTCTAAGGTTGTTATTTCTTTGGGAGCTATCTGTGTTTATACTAATGAGGTTATTAAAACAGACTTTTTGAGAGAATTTACGTTTAGGACAGATGCAGGTAACAGACACAGTTTCAATAATGTGGGTTCTGGGTGCCGGTGCATGGCTACCAGCAGACAGTTGGTTAAGCTGGTCTGTCTGCTGCCTGACTCCTGCTCTGGATAGTCAGCCCCTAACCAACCGGGCCATAAGACTATGGGCAATGTTGCAGGAGATGACAGCAGCACCCTCCCGAGTGGGATGGATACCGTCCCATCCTAGAAGGCCAGGCTTACCCTCAAAGACTGTCCAGTTGTCTATTAAGCCCACGTTGTTTTCAGAGCACCACTTGGACAGCCAGCAGTTCAGCGACCATAACCTGCTGTAGGCTTGGTCACCTCGCCCCATTGGGATGGGGCCAGAGCACACTACTGCATCGGACATCGCCTTCGCCACTCTAACCACCTCTACAAAATTAGCCTTCAAAAAGTGTTCAAAAAGTGCTATTTAATCTGCGCAAAGAACTATTCTTACCACCACCCACTGCCCCATCCTGTAAATGTGCACTATTTACCACAGCACTGTGCTAGTTTCATGCCTTATTTTTTCATTAAAATATGTGCATCAGCCACTTGAGGAATCAAAAATGATTTTGATTATCTGATATGATATTTGCTTTGCAGTTATGTAGTGTCATTTATAATATAAGGCCTACTGTTACTCCTCAGTGTCCACATTTTGTCATGAACATATATGCCTCAACACAGCATTATATGCATGCCAATACATCCATGGGGGAGGGTGATGAAGTCCAAAAACACAATAACTTCTTTCTTCAGGCTGAGTTTGGCTTAATTTCCATGATTGAAACTCATGACTCTTATTATCCTTGAATTTCCCCCAGGTTGTCTTTCACTGGACTTAATATGAACTCTGATATTTAGTAATCTGCAATCAATGTGAGCAGCAGCAGCTGAGGAGAGGAGTTTTCAGCTGACCATAATAATTATAATGTGTTCTTTCAGTCTGCCATTAGAAGGGTGGGTTAGAAAGGTAGATATTGAAGCAGAAAAAAACATTTTCACATGATGAACGTCTAGTGGAATTAATGTCATACAGCACAGCTATTTGGAAATCATCACTTTCATAACCATGAAAAAAGCAAGTAAATAGCAACATTTATCGGACAAAGGTGCCACCTGGTGGAAACTTCTGGAACCACACAGCCTCCAAATGGTATGCTTTAAAAGCAGTGTTTCTCAATCTTGGTCCGTGACTAAGCCTAACCTGTACAATAGTGATTTCTCTACTGTAGCATACCTCGACTCGTGTGTTGATTAACTGTGGCTTGAATGAGGTGTGACGGCATCAGAAAAAACAATAAAATATTCAGAGCAGAGATATTCCAAGACAATGTTTAGAGATATTCCTTTAAATTACAGTATGCCCATACACAAATGTAATAGATGTACATATATGAGATGGCAATTTAGGACTAGTAATGAGATTTAAAAAACTAAATAATGATGTGATTTCAAACAGGTGATGTCAAAGAGATGTCAACATCTTTGAGTAGCAAAGATGGGCAGAGGATCTCTAACAACTGCATGAGAAAATTATTGTAATGCTAAAAAACAATTGTTCCTCTGTAACGACCCCTAGTACTGTGTGGATGTCCCCCATGTGGACACTAGATGGCAGTGTCGACTTGGCTATCCACACAGTTTCACGCAATCGTGTACGCGCTATTTGATTGCGGCACAATTGCGAACAGCTGTCACCAGCAGTTGTCGCACCTTTGCTGACCGTACACGGATCGCCTTGCTTCTTTTCGTTTTTCGCTTTGCGATCTCTCCATGTACACAGGAGACCTCACCCATCTCACATGTGCTGCTGCCCCAGTTTTTCGGTGTTAGGGACATGGGTAGTCCGCTTTAGGGTTCCAGCCAGTGTATGAATCAGGAGATTCGGAGGTAACCTGGTAGGGCGTAGGTGTTTCCGCTCCTATCGCCCAATTGCGGCTTCGCTCCGGTGATTACCGACTTGCTCACTTTGGCATTATGAGCCCCCCAAATTTCTCTCACCATAACCGTTTCCCTTCAGGGCTTATTAGCCTCGTATCAGAGCTCCCGATTCACGCTGCCAGGCATGGGCAGTCCTGTGAATCGCCACCGCTCTCATGCTCAGGCTGCAGATGCGCAGAGTCTGCAGTCCTGAATCACAGAGAGAGAGAGGGAGAGAGAGAGAGAGAGAGAGAGAGAGAGAGAGAGCGCATGCGCCGATCGCTCCCGGCTCAACCCGTTAGGCTGAGCGCTTTCGGCTTTTTGCTTTCAGCTCTCTTTCCCATTTCAGCGCATTCAAGCACTTTATTGCCTATTCCTTTCCTGGTTTATTTAGTTATATTACATTCAGTCCCTTCCTTTGTTTCAGTCTGGCATCCTAGCCCCCTAGAGCACCCACCGGGCCCCTGCCACCATAAGTGCTGATCTTCGCCCAGATGTGCTGGGGTTGTTGGTCCCTCCTAGTCCTGAGGGACCAACACTCAATCCCCCAGTATGGTCCAACCATCCATGATGAAGGACCACCACGAATGTCGGCCCATCACCCGCTCCCCGTGGGTGAGATTAAAATCAATCCTCAGACCCGGCTGGATGAACCGCTCGACATGTGCAACCTCGCCGAACGGATCCCAATGCCAAAGTGGGAGGTCCTGGGGAGCATCATCCTTGACCACTCAGTGCCCTGTGGCTTCGTACCTGAGCACACCGCACCCCCAAGCTCTGTACCTGAGCATGTTAGCTCCATACACCATGAGCTGGCTACTGCGACCGGTTTTAACAACCGGGCACTCATGGACATTTTTAAGTTTGGTCTTAGCGAAGAGGTGAGGAATGAGCTGTTCTTTCTTCCGCACTTCGCCTCCCGGGCTGATCTGTACAATTTAGCCTTCCGTGCAGACACCCGCGGGCCAGGTTGATCTTCAGCTCGCCACTTTCTTTGTGTCTGACTGTTACCAGCTCTGTACCTGAGCTCGCCATGCCCGTTAACCCCGTACTTGGGCACTTGGCACCGCCTAGCTCCGTACCTGAGCATGCCACGTTTGTAAGCTCCATACTTGAGCTTGCCATGCCCGTTGGCCCCGTACTTAAGCATTTAGTGCCACCTAGCTGCGTACCTGAGCGTTTAGCGCCACCAAGCTCCGTACCTGGGCACGCGTCGCCCTTAAGCTCTGTACCTGAGCACGCCGTGCCTGTTAGCCCCGTACTTGGGCATTTAGTGCTGCCTACTTCTGTACCTGAGAGTTTAGCACTGTCAAGCTCCATACCTGAGCATGCCATGCTTGTAAGCTCCGTACTTGAGCTTGCCACTCCCGTTAACCCCCTACTTGGGCTGAGAGAACGCTGACCACTGACGCGAGGATTGCGAGGATCTGGCAACCCAGACTCGTTCACCCCGATTGCACACAGGATGCACGCTGTTTTGTAGCTGTTAGCAGTTTATTACCTTTAAACTATTTTAATTCCCGATCGCATCTGTATCATATATATATCGTGTATATAGTAGGTTTTTCAACATCTTAATCATTTTCTTCTCGTACCGGCGAAGTATATTTTTTTGCCGCTAATCGTTATTTAGTAACTTTACAGGTATACCGGCTTGTGTTTGTAGCCATTAGCTAATTACCAGAGTTGCGTCTTCTTTTGCAGTAGTATGTGTTTTTATAACTTTTTTAGTCTTTTTTCCACCCTCTTTCTGAGACACAGTTTTTTGTGACGTTTGGTATTAACTTGTATTAACGCTTTAATCGAGCATTGCATTGGACCATCGCCTGCAGCTGAACCAGATCTTCACTCGGCACCCCACAACACCACCCGAAGCTAAGTACCTTTAATTCATTAATTGTACTAACATGACTTCTGCTGCGCTTGTTCCCTGTGCCGAGTGAGGCATGTTTAGCTATTCTTCCTCCGTCATTAGTGTAAATTTTACTTGTGATAGGTGTAGGCTTGTAGCCAGTCTGACGGAGAAGATTGTAGTTTTAGAGGCGCGCATACAGACATTATTAAAGGCTAGCTCAGCTCCTAGCTTAGCAGGTCTGGATGCCACAGGTGAAGTTAGAGCCCCAACCCTGGCAGAGCCCTCGCAGCAGGGCA
>JAJAGP010004326.1:0-51994 GCA_025084515.1 Ancistrus triradiatus | reverse complement strand
CGTGGGACTTCCTATAAAGGCCGCCCTCGAGAGACTCACCTTGCGGTTTATCGTGTGTACTCCATGCCCGTCGCGTCCCTACGCACCGCACCGCTCATCACCGCGTCCCTACGCGCCGCTCCTCTCATCGCCGCGTTCGTCCGTTCCCTCCGTGCCTCATAGGTCTCCAGGTATTGCTCAGTTTATGTTTTCCTACCTGTTTTCGTTTCATGCCCGTTTTCCGGCTTCGGCCTAGTTTTTGTTATACACCCGTTTTCGGTCCTCACCTGTTTTCTGTTCGCTGTGTCTATCTTTTGTTAATAAATCCCCATTCTTTCAACCTGCGTTCGTCTCCCTTCAGTTCGCCTCCCTCCGTTACACATTGAGTGTGTGAAAGAACAGCTTAGCTCCTTAGGGCTCTCTACTGTCGATGTTGACTCATGTGAGGTGTCGGATGTGTATAAGCAGAGATTGGCAAACCTTGTGTTACAGTACCAGGATGTCTTTTCACGCCACCATCTAGACTGTGGTGAAGCGAAGGGCTTTGTGCACCATATACACCTTTCTGACAACAGACCCTTCAGGCTTCCTTACTGGCGTATCCTGCCTAGCCAGTATCATAAGTTGCGCCAAGTGTTGGGTGAGATGGAGGAAAAGGAGATCATAAAGTTGACTAGTGAGTATGCGTCGCCACTAGTGCTAGTATGGAAGAAGAATGGCGATCTCCGTATTTGTACTGATTTCCACTGGCTCAACAAGAGGACACTCAAAGACGCTCACACGCTTCCTCATCAGGCTGACTGCTTGGCAGCTCTTGGAGGCAATTGTCTGTTCAACACCATGGACTTGACGTCCGGCTTTTATAACATGCCGCTTTGTGAAGAGGACAAGAAGTATTCTGCCTTCACTACTCCCATTGGCCTTTACGAGTATAATCGTCTGCCACAGGGCCTCTGTAACAGTCCAGGAAGTTTTATGAGGATGATGACCAGCATTTTCGGTGACCTAAACTATCTGAGTTTGCTGTGCTACTGAGACGACCTCTTGGTCTATGCACCTGATGAGGATACTGCGCTTGAGCGCCTTGAAATGGTGTTTGGGAGATTGCGTGGTCACAACTTGAAACTAGCACCTAAGAAATGCTTTTTCTTGCGAAGGTCTGTGAAATTCCTAGGCTATGTCATCGATGAATGTGGTGTGTCTACGGACCCTGGCAAAATTGAGGCTATCGCAGGCCTGTGCTGTTCTGATCTTATGGAGCCCGATGGTGTGACACCTTCCCAAAAACTGATCAGATCCTTCCTGGGAATGGTAAATTCCTATCAGCACTTTGTACCAACGTACTCTGCAATAGCCAACCCTTGTTCAAGCTCCTGAAGGGTGAGAAGAGGAAGGGGAGAAATAGCAACTACAAGCTCCAGTACAAGAAGTTATCCGCTGCTGATTGGACAACTGCGCATGTCCAAGCCTTTGAGCGCCTAAAGGAGAGTTTAATAAATGCCGTGGTCCTGGCCCACCCCGATTTTTCTCGTCCATTTGTGCTTTCAACTGATGCGTCGTTGGATGGGATAGGCACAGTTTTGTCTCAGGTCAAGGACGGCGAGTCCCATGCCAGACCTATAGCCTTCGCTAGCAAGTCGCTCACTCAGTCTCAGAAGAACTATCCAGCCCACAGACTTGAGTTTCTGGCTTTGAAATGGGCTGTATGTGACAAAATCAGTCATTGGCTGAAGGGTCACAAGTTTTCAGTATGGACAGACAACAACCCGCTGACCCACATTCTGTCCAAACCAAAGCTCGACTGTTGTGAACAACGCTGGGTAGCCAAACTTGCCAGCTATGATTTTGACATTAGATATGTCCCTGGCCGTCAGAACGTTGTGGCTGATGCTTTAAGCCGTGTCCCTTTCGTAAAGGACCCAGTGGGTCGAAGATTATTCATGGAGTCCTATCAGAATCTCCTTAGCGAGGTTCAAGGCATGTCGACTGCCTCTGTCCAGCAGGCATTTCGCAAGTCATGTGATCCATCCCAAGCCCAACACGATTGTGACCAGCCTGTATGTGGCCCTCTACAAGCTCGCTCCCAAATTATGGAACCAGAGTTGGTGTCCGCGGTTTTGCAGTCTCACATCTGCTGGGATGCTGGTCCTTCTGCCCCGTTCTCTGCTTGTCCCGGACACTCTTGTGGCTGAAGTTCTACGGGGTGTGCATGACGAGGCCGGTCATCAGGCCCAGTCACAGAGTTTGAGCTTAACTAGACAAATGTTTTTTTGGCTGACACTTTACAGGGATGTGAGGGATTATGTCGGCAGTGCCAGCACTGTGTTGTGAGCAAGACGGCTGAACCTGAGGGGAGAGCACCTTTAAAGTGTATTGTTACATCTAAACCGCTTGAACTGGTCTGCATTGATTTTTGGTCTGCTGAGGACTCTCGGAATAAGTCAGTTGACGTACTTGTTATCACAGACCATTTTACAAGGATGGCGCAGGCTTTCCCCTGTAAAGACCAAACAGCAAAGCAGGTCGCCAATGTCTTGTGGAATAGGTACTTCTGTGTCTTTGGATTTCCACAAAGAATCCACAGCGACTCCACACCTAACTTTGAGACTCAACTGATCAGTGAGCTGCTGAAGGTGTCTGGTGTCAAGAAATCACATACCACTCCTTACCATCCTATGGGCAATGGGTCTGTGGAGCGTTTCAATCGAACCCTGGGTGGGATGATTCGTGCCTTGCCCCCTGAAGCAAAGGCCGATTGGCCAGAAAGTTACAGACCCTAACTTTTGTGTACAATTGCACTGCTCATGAAACAACGAGCTTTTCCCCATTTTATCTCATGTTCGGTCGAGTCCCGCACCTGCCTGTGGATGTTCTGTTTCGCTCTGTCCTGCATGATTCTAATGAGACAAGTTATGACAAGTATGTGGAGTCCCTTACCAGTGCTCTTAAGCAAGCAATAGTAGTTGCCCAATGCCATGTTGCCAAGGAACAACAAAGACACACTTTGCTATACAACAAAAGAGTGAAGGGCTGCACCATTGAAATAGGAGATCGGGTGCTTTTGGCCAACAAGAAGGAAAGAGGGAAAAAGAAACTGGCTGATAAGTGGGAATCGACCATTTATTCTGTCTTGGATGTCAATCCTGATACTCACACCTACAAAATCAGTGACGGTGTTTCTGGGAGGGTGAAGATTGTCCACAGAAATCTTCTATTGCCTGTAAACTTCCTTCCAGTGGAGCTCTGTGACATGTCTGACAACGGTTCGACATTTGTCAGTGGTGGTTCAGTCTCTAGTGTCGGTGATGTGGATGAGACCCGATCCGAGTGTAACAGTGAACAGGGATCAGTGCGTGGCCCGATGCCGTCTTATGTGGGTCAGGATCCTTTGCACGCTGCTGAGCCTGCTATTTCTGACATGAGAACTGTTGAATGGATTTCACAGCTGACTGACTCAACTTCAACTAAAGCTGATGTTTCTGACCTATCTAGTGATGCTTTAGTTCCCCAAGACACTGCTAACCTGTCCCCGGTCGATCGCCCCGACCCAATTACTTCCCATGTTTCTGTCTCGGTGACGGGGCCTTCTACTGCCTGTAACACTAGTCTGTCTGATTGTCACTCTAATAATGATTTAGCTAACTCTGTCCTAACCTCTGTTGATCATGTGATTGCTACACGACCGGTTAGCCCCAATGGTCCATCGCAGGTACGTTCTCGTTTTGGTCTGTTGATCAAGCCTGTGAGCAGACTTATATAGACTATGACTAGACAAGATGTTGTTCTTGCTTCTTTCAGTGTTAAAAGTATCCGTAAACCTTTCGCGCACTCTCTTGTGGATTGGTCTTGGCCTTTCTTTGTCCTTTTTGAACTTGCTTTTGTTTCTATGTTTTTGTTTATATGATTCTACTTGAGCCAATGAAGTCTAGTCTGTGTTTCCGAGTGGGGTTTGTGGGGTGTAGACGGCACCCTATTGCCAGTAGCTGGGTTGGGGGTTTGGCGCCACCTTCAGCCCACTTCGTCCTTCAGAGACACTTTGATTGTTGGTTTACCTTTTTGGTACCCACTTTGTTTGAGACGTTTTGTCGGCTCCTGTGTACTGGTGGCTACTTTTCTATAAAATTCAGTGGGGGTGGATGTAACGGAGTTAAAAATGCACAAGTATATTATTTTTGTTTCTGTTTTATATTAATATTTTATTTTATAATGTGATGTGAATTTTATCGTCTTTGGGGTATTTTATTTTGACAATTTTATTTGCCGGAAATGTTCTGCGCTCCCGCGAACGTTATATTGGGCTGTGTCATGTTCCTTCCTGACAGTGCGGTCTTACACTGATGAGGGGAGCCAGAATGTGCCCGGTGTGCGTGCGAAGGCGTAAATTGTGATTTTTATGTCTTCCACAGTAAACGTGATAACCCTCACCCTGTGCTCTGTCATTTGTATACGGGTGGCTGACGAAGTTGCATCCGTTACATTTACATTTTAGGATGATTAAAACCACTTACTCACAATATTGGTTCCTCCACCAAAAGTGATCCACAGTGATACTGTTAGGATCCGTGCCCTGCCCCGTGTTTTCCGTTATTTTTGTTTTTTGATGTCGGACTCTTATTTTGACGTCGCCGGATCCAAGATGGCCGCGCCGGCAGCTGTAGCTCATTTTTCGTTCATTTGGAAGACTCTATTTAAGTTGCGTGTACTTTTTGGCTGGTGTGGGAGCATTGCTTCTTCTGAGGATATGTTGTTTGCTCATGTTGCGCGGTTTTTGATGCACTCTGTGATTTCTACGTCTCGGTCCCGGCCCTGTTTCAGTGTTGTGGCTGTGCTCTGTTATCCGTGAGTTTCCTGATTCTGCATATGTGTTAATATGTAGCTGGTAATTGTATCATTATCATCATTATTTGTGTTTTAGTATTTTACTGGTTTAGCTTCCCATAGCTTTCTTATGATAGTTATTATATTTCTTTGTTGTTAGTTGTTTATTTACCGGTATAGCTTCCCAAAGCTTTCTTAAGTCAGTATTTGTATTTCTTTGTTAGTTGTTTGTTTATGTGCTGGCGTAGCTTCCCGTAGCTTCCTTGGCCAGTGGTTTGCTTTTTGTTGTTTATTTCCTGGTTTAGCTTCCTGTAGCTTCCTTAGCCGGTACTGTTATTCATTTCATTGCTTCCCTGTGGCTTCCCTAAGCCTTCGTGGCTTCCCTAAGCCTTCATTGCTTCCCCGTGGCTTCCCTAAGCCTTCATTGCTTCCCCGTGGCTTCCCTAAGCCTTCATTGCTTCCCCGTGGCTTCCCTAAGCCTTCATTGCTTCCCCGTGGCTTCCCTAAGCCTTCATTGCTTCCCCGTGGCTTCCCTAAGCCTTCATTGCTTCCCCAATGCTTCATTGCTTCCCCGTGGCTTCCCTAAGCCTCCTGTGGCTTCCCTAAACATTCAAGTTTCCCTGTGGCTGCCCTCGGTCTTCGTGTTCTGGAACTCTGTGTTCTGGGTCGTATATTGTTGTTGCTTTTTGTCCCTTTTTTTTTTTTGTTGGTTGTGATTTTTGTGGTTTACTTTACCTGCCTTGGTTTTTGTGTATCTTGTTTGTTGTTATTTTGTTAATAAACCCTGGTCATTTTGAGTGAGATCCTGCATTTTCGTTTGCTCCTTAGTTCCCCACGTAACAGATACATTCTAATGAAACCGTCGTACAAAAACCTTTGTTACACTACAGTGAACACACACACACACACACACACACACACAGAGGCTGGTGGTGTGTGTTGTGTAGTGAGTAGTTGTTTGCATATGTGCTGTGTGTCACTGCTACACACACTTTAAGAGCTGTAGTTCTGATCAGAGTTAGTTCAGTTCTTTCAGAGTCACTGACACAGCACAATGATAATGCTACTGATTCTACTGCTGGATCCACTCACACTCCTCACTCAGCGTGAGCTTCCTGCTTATTTACTGCATTCATCTCTTACACACACACACACACACACACACACACACACTTTTTATTATTCAGATCCATTTAACTTTTCTCTCCTTTTCTTTTCTTTAGAGGTGTTTGGAGAAATCATCGTGACTCAGTCTCCAGAATCTCAAACTGTTTCTCCAGGAGCCACTGTTACTATCAGCTGTACAGCCAGTCAGTATGTTAGCAATGAGATTGACTGGTACCTGCTGAAACCTGGAGAAGCTCCCAAACTCCTGGTATATGATGCGTCTAACCGTCAGTCTGGGGTTCCAGATCGTTTCACTGGAAGTCAGTCTGGTACATCTTTTACTCTAAAAATCAGTGGACTAAAGCCTGAAGATGCAGGAGATTACTACTGTCAGCAGGATTGGAGCACTCCGTGCACACAGTGTTAGAGCGCCGTACAAAAACCTCCCTCAGCTGCAGAGGAAGTGCACTGAGTCAGAAACACAGACTGATCTGAGAACAGCTGCAGATCTGCTAAAGCTGCACTCCTCTGAACATCAACTACAAAGCACTACAGTACTGATGATGCTTAGTCGTAATGATGCTTTGCAATCTGTCGTTTCCACCTCAGTTTCTTTGTGACTCTGTCGACCAATCTTGGGAGGAGTCAACTGTCAGCAACCGGAAGCGATGTTTTGAGCCATCTAGACATCAGCCTCTGTGCAGGACTACTGTCCACACCTTGTGTAGGTGTGTTGCGCCAGTGTAGAATAGCCATCCAAGGATCTGTGCCCCCAAGTCTGGCCCTTTTGCACAGCGATTTCACCATCTTGACAGCCGACTCAGCCTTCCCGTTGGATTTTGGATGCCGAGGAGAGGATGTGACGTGTGCGAACCCCCAACGCTCAGCAAATTTTCTGAATTGTTCCCAAGAAAACTGTGGGCCATTGTCTGAAATAACTTGAGCTGGCTGGCCATACCGTGCAAATTGGACCTTGCAGCGTGTGATAACTGTCAGCAGACAGGTCTGGTAATTGGTCGATTTCCCAGTAATTTGAGTAATGGTCCACAATTATCAGAAAATCTTTACCTCCATATGTATAGAGATCCATGCTCACGATCTGCCATGGTCGCACAGGTATGTCATGCGACATCATAGATTCCTTTTGCTGTGTTTGTGCATACTCATTACAGGCCGAACAGTTTGACACAAAATCTTTGATCTCGCTCCTCGTGTTTGGCCGGAAAAGCGTATCTCTTGCATGTCTGTAACACGCTTCACCCCCGATGTGGGTGGTGTGAATACGTTTCAGCATTTCTGCTCTCAAGACCTTGGGTATGACAATGCATTGCCCTCTATATATCATACCATTTTGTACATTTAGTTTGTCTCTGTATGGCCAATATTCACGCACCAGGAGAGGTGTTTCTTCTTTGCGATCTGGCCAGCCTGCCAGCACCACAGATTTCAACATTTGCAGCGAATCATCATCCCTGGTTAGTGTGACAATCTGACGGAGCGTGGAATCAGTCACGTTGAGGTGTATGGCCTGATCAATGTGCGCGAATGCTGCATCAATCCTATCTGTGGCGCACACACTATGCTGCATTTGGTCCTACTCGGTGGGATTCTGCTTGCGTAGTGTCGCCCTGCTTAACATGTCACTTATGAACATATCAGACCCTGGTTTGTAAACCACTTCTAAATTGTAGTTTTGCAACTGTAGCAACATGCTCAAGAGCCGCTTTGGCGCACTGAGTAGGGACTTCTTGAAGATGGTTATAAGGGGCTTGTGTTCTGTTTCTGCTCTTACCAGTTCTCGCACGTATAAGTAGTGATGAAATCTCTAGCATGCAAAGACGATGCTTAAACATTCCTTTACGATTTGTGCGTAGTTCTGTTCTGTCTGTGTCGGTGCGCGTGAAGCAAAGGCTACGGGCTGACCATCGTGTAACAAACAGCACTGGCATCACTTTGCACTGTTACAGGTTTCCCTACATCATAATACTTCAGAACTGGTGCAATAGAGACCATGCGTGGCCTCATCGTGCTTCAGTAGCCAATGCCACACAGCGTCCTTGTCCAGAAGTCGCCGGAGCAGCTCGCACACCTCTGACAGTTTTGGTAGGAATTTGACCAGATATGTGACCGAACCAATGAATCGTTGGACTGCTTTTGCATCACCAGGCGTCGGCATATCTAGAATAGCCCGTGTTTTCTCTGGATCAATTTTCAAGCCTTCAGCTGACAGTATATGTCCATGGAAGTGAACTGCTCTCAGCTTGAACTGCAACTTTTTTTCGCTGAGCCGGAGTTTCACTGCTCTGCAGCGTTCCATCAGGGCCTGGAGATTGCTGTCGTGGTCAGACTTGGCCTCAGCGTCAGAGTCACCGCAGCCCACCACTACTATGTCATCGGCTATTGGCTGTAGCGTAATAGCTGTATCAATAGCTGACTACCCTCTTTCTAACCTCCTCCACGAGTCATAAAACTTTACGACATTTCGGAATGCAAGAAGGCCCAACATCTGAACAAGACTCTGGCTTAACGGGCCAGATAAACAGCCTTTTTCCTCAAAACAACAGAAGAAACTTAAGACATGGCCAAGCCCAGATAACCCGTGCGTCTCGCCATCATAAAATAACCCAATGTGTAGCCTTAACAGGATTTCTGACAAGTCACCCCAGTTTCACCTTCCCCCAAGAGGAATCGGCCCTAATCTCGCTAAAGGAAAATATATGCTCTCCCTTGCTGGTAACGTTTACGACTTTCCTCAGCCTGGTGCCCCTGGAGGTTTACGACCAAAAGGATTCCAGCGTTCGTTCTAAAGACACGTTTAATAAAAGCATTACATTTTCATTGGGAACAGATCATTTTCACAAACAAAACAAAAACACTTGGTTAAAGAGCTTGAGAACTGCTACATAATGAGTCCAAACACGCCCATACGCAACTATTTATCCCGTGAAAATTGATTGGGGTATTCATCGTACCCCCCTTTATAAACACATGTATGTGCATGTACTGATTGTCAAGTATTTCAATATACACTTGGTTAATGTTTTAGTATAGTGACCGTTCTATATGTAATACGGTCCTGTTGTGTTGTGCCGTTACCCACATGTATTGATCGCTCGGGTTTTTAATACTTATGAAAGAACAAAAATGAAGTTATTTAGATGTACCATTTTCTACACCTTGTATTAATCGTATTATTGTTTAGTTAAAAGTATAGTAAATGTATGTGCTGTAGTTAGAATGCTTTAACGATGTTCTAGGTTATCGATTCAAGGTGCCTATGATCATTTGAACCTTACAACGAAGTCTGCATCTAAACTTGTAACTTTGAGGATTTTTGGTTATTGTGTGATACTTTTAATCACTTTAGATATGTAGGAATATATTTTAA
Source organism: Ancistrus triradiatus (assembly GCA_025084515.1). Taxonomy (NCBI): domain Eukaryota; kingdom Metazoa; phylum Chordata; class Actinopteri; order Siluriformes; family Loricariidae; genus Ancistrus; species Ancistrus triradiatus. The sequence goes on along the minus strand of JAJAGP010004326.1, from coordinate 42,702 downwards.
TCCAAGTTAGAGAGTCTGTGGCTCATATGGTGAAATAAGACACAACCATGATAGGAGGGGTTTACTCAGGAGTCAGCTTCTCATTGGGTGAGTCAAGGCAACCCCCTTGTGCATCTGCCTCCGGCCGCCCACGAGCCCTCAGACCGCGTGGTGAGCTAGCTTCAAGTCTTGTGTGTTTGTTTTGTTCTCTTTGTTCAAGCCTTTTCAAGTTGCAGTTTTTCTTTTTGCAGCGCTTTTGATATTCATTTTACTCAAGTTTTCCGCGTTTATTTTAAGTTCATGTGTACAGCAGTCTTAAGTAGTTCGGTATTGCCGAATTAGAAGATACACTGTAAAAAGTGTAGCCTCGCTCAAATTAAAAAAATTGATGTCCATTTGTTGCATCTAAACTATTTGACTTCACTGAATCTAAATAAAGTCAATTGTTACAACCTGATTATTTTATTTTGACATAAACCATATTACTTCACTCGACCCAATCTTAATTCTTCACCTTGATCCAAGTTAAATTCTTTACATTTCAGTTCAGAATCATACTAATATATTGAAATGCCATCCTAACATAATTATTTACTGCATCAAATTAGACTGTTAGCATGCACACACGTTAATTCATTTCGCAACAGGAAATTATATTTTTTACATTTATTCAACTTCGATTCAAAAATATTTACATTTCCCATCTCAAACTAACACACACTAGACCAAGACACTCGACTCAACATCATTTTATTCCTCAAGTAAAACCAACTGCACTGAGGTCTTCGAACCTCTTAAAAATAGACCAGCCGATGTTGTGACGAAAGTACAGGGGCACACCAGGTCACAAGATTTGTTACAATGGGCCATCTGCGATAATGAATACACCCTGTTTTGAAACATGAACCTTTTTAAACAAATAATGTTCAATAAGCCACTAGTCTATTTCCAAAATGTGCATAGAGTCAGTTTAATACACACCTCTTCCACCATGCTGAGCTGCTGTTGAGCTAGGAGTGTGGTTCCATCTGTATCAGGTTTCGTGAGAACACATACTTGTGTCTAAAACACCAAAATCAGATGGGAAACACTGGTCCTTGTCAAACTTGCAGAAGCAGCAGGAGATAACTTGTAATGTGCTTGACCATCTGTGGTAAGATCTTTGGTGGAACAATTTGTTAACTGCTCAACCTCCATGATCAAAGTCAACATCCTTTGTATCACTGCATGCCTGATGTCCTCCAGAACAATTTTGGCGCTTTCGTCCCTCACGACGAGGAGTCGGATGGAGTTGCCTATACTACGTTTGGATTTCAAGTTGTTGATTCATTTACCGTACTTTCTGTTGTAAGGCTCCCCCTCACAGATGTTTTTATCCTATGCACAGTTGGAAATAACTTGTGTCTTATTGATAATATTGTTCAAAATGATTAGTTTTCAAAAGTGGTGTACTCATTATTGTTGTGTACTGTACATACACATCTGAACTTTAATCTTTAAAGGAGTGTTGTCTCTCTAAACATCATATTGAAAATACTAAAATCCCAACAAAACGTAACAGCCTTAAATGGCAACAGCACTCCTGTACAACCAAGTGCCGCTGAGGTTGTCTACCTCTTGAATAGAAGCCAGCGGCAACTACATGCACACACAAATATACACTACTGTGCAATTTTGAGTTCACCACTGAGTTTACGAATCTTGGAGGTCATCTTGTTGGAACCAAGCTCCATCAGGATCTTCTGAAGGGCCTCAAAGGTGAACCTGAAACCCTGTGGGTATTTCATGTTAAGAGCATAGCAAAGTCCAAAGAGCATTACCACTCCAGCTGCAACAGAAGGCAACTCATTGAGGACTTCCACGCCATCAATGATAATTCCGATGTCTTGGGGCTGTTGTAGAAGGCTTGAATTCTCCCTGAAGACGAAGACTGCCATGATAGTACTCTCCAGCTCCTGCTCGGCTTGATCTTTCTGGGAGACCTGAGGCAAAATACACAAAATAGGCAACTGAACAACTGCAGTCTGGCACACCTTATTAATCACTACATACAATGGCAGAGAAGTTCTCCCGTGATTAATTAGGTTGAATCTCATCATTGTGACAGAATATATCTGGACATATCATGTATTCCTTTATTAGGTCCTCAACACGTTCTCCCAGGTAGATGATGAGAGCTTTGAGGATACACTCCCTTCTGACTTCGGCATCAGCACCCTTCAGAGACAGTCATAATGGTTACTAAGCAATGTGTAGACTAGTCTGGCTACTCAATTCCCAGATCTACCATAAACAGTGCTTTTACAGTGTGCACCTGGTCAATATTGAATCCATGGCACAGACTAATTGAAAGCCTAGTGAAAATGTAAAGCCATTCTAGTACATCTCCCAGAGGCCACTGGCAGTCCCTCTTTAAATATGAATACTGGATGACTCCTGTCTGGATTCCTATACTCTGAAAGTAACTTTGGTGCAAAACTTTCACAGCTGTGCATCTGGAAATTCAAACTAGTATATTTATTATTTTCCACAAATGCTACATAACAGTTACACCTTAAATTTGTAGTGACAGGTGCACAAATTACTTTCTATGAGCCACAAATTAATGAACTCATACGGCCACATTTTTTAAAATGGTTGCTACAGTGAATACGGTGCAAAACACTTTGGCACTCCCTTACAAAAAAAATGCCATGGACAAACGTTGCACATCAGCAAACCAATACATGACTTCATACAATGACAGTTGCACAAAAGACATCCTCTTCAGGCTGTCGTTAGTGGTTAATTATATACTGCACATCATACCTGATCAAGAAACTCCAGGATCGTGGCAGTTTTTGCTTTAGTTGTCCCTGCTTTCTTTCTGAAGATCTTCAGTAGCTGTGGGGAGTGCTTGTCCTGCTGCGCCATAAGAAATCTGGTCAGGAGGGGAACTGCAGTAACACGCAGAAACTCTGCATCAACCTGTACGTGAGAAAGTAGTGCGAAATACATTTTTCAAATTGAAGAACAATGTGAAAGAAAAACAAGATTAAACATTATTTTTTCATCTATGGGCTTTAGTATATAAGAAGTTACAAAAGGTATACCTCTGCCATCTGAAATAAAGCTGGCCATCTATCCATGAGGTTCTCGATGGTAGGCTTCTGATCCACAATCTCTTGCCTTCTGAACTGAAAGGTCCTGGCCATCTTCTCCCGTATGGTTCTCTCATTATTTCTTTTCTTTATTTCGGTCAGAAGAGATGCTCTTTCTTGCTCAAGGCAATACCGTGTGCTCCAAGGTTATCGGCTATCACACACTGGATTGTTCCCCTGACACATTTCCCTAACTTCTGCAAAAACACACCGTGCTCTTCCAATGAAATCAAATCACTTATGAGCGGCTCGAGTATTGTCTCATAGCCATACACTTTCAAATCATCACTTTTGACTAGAAGAGCCAAGTGAATTGATGACAGTGAAGATTGACAACCAGGGATCAGATTGCCTAAAGTCCAATAGAGGGCACAGATTTTATGTTTTCTTTGTGAGGTCCCAATGGGATTGCATATTTCAAATTCATCAATGTAAAGATTTAGTGAAATTGCACAGTCTGTAGACAGAAGTGTGTTGTTTCTAAAAAATTCACCATCAAAAGGACAACTATATACCGTTTTATCACTCTCTGGAGACTGATATTTCTTTTTCAAATTCACAGTTTTTGCCAAGATAGCATCTGAATTTAGAATCTGCTGCAATGTTTTCAGCACAGATACATGCTGTAATGATTTTTTTGTTTCTTTTAAGAATATATTCCAATGGTGACACTACGCAGAATTCTCTTTTATAATATGACTTGCGCTTCCAACTAGTAGACAATGGGCGTTGCTTCCATATTGCTTTATAAATTGGGTGTGAAGAACAAAGAATAGTGGCCAACTGTCGAACAACAGATGCTTCCACGTGACAATTATTATCTTCCAAATGCTGGTTAATTGTAGCTATACTACCCAGCACAGAGACAGTTCCAATCACATGTTCTAGCTCCTCAAGCAATTTATTTACAGCTGTACTAGAGACTAAGCATGTATATTCTAATTTAAGTAAAAGTGAAGCTAATTTCAGTTCAACTTCCTTCTCAAAAGCTCTTGAATCTTCAGTGGTTGGCTCGTGCAACTCTATTTCTTCGTTCAAGTCAGACTCAGACGGGTTGGAAATGAGTGATGTGACAATTATTCCACTTTTAAAGTCATTAATGGTGCATGACTGATGTTTTCTCCATTTATGGCTCCGGAAACTGCTGTATATGTTGGTTTTGTATGAGGAACCATTAAACATACATGGGACTACTTCATATTTTCTCAGATGTCCATAGATATGTTGGAAAAAAACACGCTCAGTAGAAAGCTGATTGTTTTCACAAATGTAACACTTGAAAGAAGAGTGTCTTTGTTGGGATTCCAGAGAAGGATGTTTCTGAAGACCATTCCATGTCTTGGACGAACAGGGGCATTGTGCGTGGATGCATGGATAGGGATGCTGCCTACCGTGAAACCGATGGTCAATTCTCAAGTGTTTCAGTAGCTCAGATCTTCTTGAAAAATGCACGCTGCAGTCTTTGCATTTCCACATCCAAACTGAAAAAAAGGAAGACAGACCAGTAAATATATAGAGAATGCAATGAACACAAATCTTAAATAAGTTTTGTTTCGTTTTAATGACAGCCTGGTAAGCTATATACCTAAATACAATGTAGAGTCTAGCAGTAGTAAAGTACATTGAGCTGCATGTTTTGTATAAACTGAGATATAAAAATACATTCATCATCATTATTACTACTACCAGCATGACGAACACTCAGAAACACACCACACCATACAAATACAATTCATACACAAAGCACCTTTAATTTTCAATGAGCCTTGCTGCCGTAAAACAAACGGAGACTTCACAATCATAGCGCTGCATGGATAAACACACAGGATGAACAAATTGCTAATTGGGTTTAACACGTGATGAGCTAGTCAAGTTCACGGTGTAGAATTGCTAGCCAGCTGAAATTAACCCACTCTGTTGCATTAATAAACTTATAGGTTTGTTAAGATACGTTTACATCTGCTTTGGTTAGTCACCGTACGTCTATTCTTCGATGCAATACAAGTACGACGTTAATCATACCTTACAAGCCGAAAAGGACGGAGCTTTGAAGCGCTTCTCTCCAACTTCTCCCGCGCTCCATACAGTGCGCATGCGCAATTCATGTTTGACTCAAATTAAAACGCAAGACGTCAAGTACTCGTGAAGCCCTCAGCCTAAATTGGGAATGACGCCATTTTAAGTCACCAAGTCAACGTGGTCAAACCATCGGCAAGAACCCAAAGAGCTAAGCCGCCTTGTCAGAGTTATGGTGTGCATCGAAAGACGGACGCCAAAGCTCCCCAAAATCGTGCCTTTGGACAGCTGGGCCAGGGTGGAATGCCCCGAACCACTCGAGTGACCTTCCAGGCGAGTACCATTTATGGCTTTTCTGGGTCCCCTGATGCTTGGGTCTTAATTTGTTTAAACCACGCTTCAACATAGACTTATCCACGCCTAAGTAGCTTCTACCATACTATTCATGTGCAACGTAATTTGTTTAGTAATAACTCACTACGTCGTAACAAACTAGTTCATAACATTGCAACGTTGGTAATTATTGCGCGACCGAGAAGTTACATAGAGTCATCTTGGTTTCTTTTTAATTACTGTGGTATGTACGCTTGCCATTATTCCCTGTTTCCCATACTGTGATATATACATGTTCATCGTCATTTTATGATTTTAATCTGTGATACACTCGTTATTCCATCAGATAGTCTGTTAATATTGCCTTGTTTTGCAATTAATAAACTTGTTTATAAACCTTTTGAATTTGCTGCCTGGTGTGAGAGTTCATTCAACAAGGTCGAGAAATATACTTTGAATTCACTATTCAGACCTAGACTGATCAAGTTTGTTGTTCCCTCTTTAACTGGTCTCCAAATCTACCAGTGAATTATTTACATTTATAATAATAGATTTGGTGGTGCCCCTTTTTCTTAATTAATTAATTAATTAATTTATATAATTTTAATTAATAAAGTTTAATTAAAATTAATCCAACTAAAGTGTAGTCTTAGGTTTGCTACATGGCTCTATTCCACGAAGACCTGACAGTAGTTCATGCTGCTTGCGCTGATAAACTTCCGGTGCCACAGACACTCCAAAGGGCAGTTTTAGCCATCTCATTCGTCCCCATGGAGTCCAAAATCTTGCTTGGCGCCGACACGAGTGGCAGCCTTTCCAGTAGCTCTGTATGTAGTGTGTGTTTTTCCGTGTTTTTTTTTTGTTTTATTCTGGTAATTTTCTGTACACGTCTTGTGTACATATTATAATTATATCCTGCGGATATGTCTATGCCGAATATGCGGGGCAGCGGAGAATGTTGTGTTTATTCTCGTGAACAACTGCTGGCCCTGCGGCCAAAGGGACGCGAGGGCATTGTCCATACAATACCGGAATAACTGAGGCGGAAGAATCGGGGCTGCAGAGCTGGAGCTAAGCTAAAGGCTAAGAACACGGAGAAGCGGTGGAGGTACAAACCTTCGGTTCCGTCGGTGGTTATGGGGAATGTTAACTCGCTGACCAACAAAACTGATGAGCTGGCTGGACTGGTGAAGAATCAAAGGCTCTACAGGGAGTGTAGTCTGATGTGTTTCGTGGCTTACCAAGCGACACTCCGGATGCTAACGTGGAGCTATCTGGATTCACCATGCTGAGAGCAGACAGAGACCCGAAGCGGAGCGGCAAGCGCAAAGGTGGGGGGCACGCACTGTTTATTAACACTAGATGGTGTAACCCCCCTTGATTTACCTGCAGAGTGTGAGTGTGATCCAGTGAGAACAGTGAGGCTGAAAGTGAGATCTGCATGAAGATGGCTGAGTGATCTGCTTTCTCCCAGAATAGAGCAGCACTTTCAGCACATGTTCACCTTTCTTCAACAAAACTGACTGAAGCACAAACACACAGCACTGAATGTCCAGCTAAAGATCCTCTCTCATAATACTGATCATGATGATGAGCTAGAAGAAAAGAACAGACCATGTCTGAAATCAAGCTTTATTTCAGCAGAGCAAAACTACAGGAATAGCAACAGGCCACTGAACAGAAGAAAGACAGAAATTATGTAGAACTGAAGCTCTATTGGAGATGCATGTGGAAGCAGCTCTATCTTCAGTTCTATCTTGGAGCTGCTAGCCTTCACACTGGCTCTTTCTGAACCAGACCTGTTGCTGGTGGCCGTCATGGAAGACCGTACATCTGAACTCCTCCCCCTTTTCCCAGACTGCTTTGCTGAGGGACAGGGTGCTGCTACGTCTGTAACCATCCTTCTTCTCTACTTCTGTGCTGGTCAGAACCTGGGCCTGTTCTACCTCTTTACTGTCCACCGTCCAGCTGACCAGTGCCCCTTGTGGAGAGTAGCCAGACAGCAGGCAGAGCAGCGAGGTTGATCCCTCAGACAGCTGCAGAGAGGAAGGAGGGAACAGAGACATGGAGGGCTTCACCGTGGGACCTTCTGCACAGGAGAAACATACCATAAAGCCACATTTAGAAATGCTTCCACAACATTTCCTCCTTACTGCTTATTAAACGTCCAGACTGGAAACGTCTTCCATAATCAATGCAGCACTCCACACTGTTCCCACATTACCCCAGTTCCGTACAAACATCTGGAACCTTCTGTTAGCACATATTCAACAGAAAGCCTTTTTACTTTATCATTCAACACCACTGAGTGCAGCTCAGCCAAATGGAGCTGATTACAGAAAGATTCATTGTTTAACACAAACAGACAGCAGCATTCGTCTGGATTTACCATCAGCACAGAAACTCGTACCAATTTACATCAAACTCCATCTAACAACCAGAGACCAGCTTTAGATTCACCAACCACAACTACTGTAGATTTATTAAATGATGAAAAATCTCTAAATGTAGATTCATTAAATGATGAACAATCACTAACTGCAGATTTATTAAATGCTGCAGATTCATTTCCATTTTTTACTTATGATATTTAAAGTTGAGTTGGACACCTCGACAATGTCATTTAAATAATAAATGAACAATCATATATATATATATATATATATATATATATATATATATATATATATAATTTATTATTTTTTTTTTTTCATCTTCAGTTTATACGGACAGTAATCAGTGATGTAAATAATAATCAAAACTAAAAATCAGAAGAATTAAAGTTACTTACTCACGATGAGTTTGGTTCCCCCACCAAAAGTGAACCACAGTGATACATTCTAATGAAACTGTCATACAAAAACCTCTGTTACACTACAGTGAACACACACACGCACACACACACACACACACACACACACACACACACACACACACACACACACAGAGGCTGGTGGTGTGTGTGTGTAGTGAGTAGCTGTGTTTGCATATGTGCTGTGTGTCACTGCTACACACACTTTAAGAGCTGTAGTTCTGATCAGAGTGAGTTCAGTTCTTTCAGAGTCGCTGACACACAGCACAATGATGATGCTACTGATTCTACTGCTGGATCCACTCACACTCCTCACTCAGCGTGAGCTTCCTGCTTATTTACTACATTCATCTCCATCACAGAACAGCTCTTACACACACACACACACACACACACACACACACACACACACACACACACAAACACACACACACAATTTAAAGATCCATTTAACTTTTCTCTGATATTTTTTTTCTTTAGAGGTGTTTGGAGAGATCATCATGACTCAGACTCCAGAATCTCAAGCTGTTTCTCCAGGAGCCACTGTTACTATCAGCTGTACAGCTAGTCAGAGTGTTAGTAGTAACCTTGCCTGGTACCTGCAGAAACCTGGAGAAGCTCCTAAACTACTGATCACTTCTGCATCTAGCCGTCAGACTGGGGTTCTAGATCGTGTCACTGGCAGTGGATCTTCATTTTCTTTAAAAATCAGTGGAGTAAAGCATGAAGATGCAGGAGATTACTACTGTCTTCAGTATAGCAGCTGGTATACACAGTGTTAGAGTGTCGTACAAAAACCTCCCTCAGCTGCAGAGGAAGTGCTCTGAGTCAGAAACACACACTGATCTGAGAACAGCTGCAGAGCTGCTAAAGCTGCACTCCTCTGAACATCATCAGCTACAAAGCACTACAGCACTGAGCATGTTTCTCTCTTTGGAGAGTTTAATGGATTTCTTAAAATTGATAAAGAGCTAATTTATATTGTTCTTGAACAATAACTCTAGTTTATTTTGTAAACTTTAACTACTAATCATAAATCTTTATGAAATATACAAACAATACACAAGAAATGCAAAGAAATCCAATAAACCTATAGAACTATAATTTAAATAAAGAACTTTTTACCATCCATTTATTGTAAAAGATTATAAAATGCACAGATTGAAGAACAGAACTCAGTCTGCTCAACTACAGATCTGCTTCTAGTCTTAAATAGGATTATACAGATAGAATAATAACCGGGGGCACAGTGGTGCAGCAGGTAGAGCTGATACAGCAAAGCTCGAGTAACGTGCGTTTAATCCTGACCTCTGTTACTGTCTGTTTGGAATTTAACATGTTCTCTTTGTGTCTAGGCAGGGTACCTCTGGTTTTTTCCCACCTCTCAAAACCATGGCATTGGTGTCTCTAAATCACACATAAAAGATGAGAATTGCTGTCATAAGTGTTTTATATTCTGTTACCTGGATATTGGTCTATGAAAATGACCTTTTTTCTGCTGAATCACTGAACTATTGATGCCTTCCTCCTGCAGTCCAGTAATGCTTGTATCAGAGTGTCCATTAAATACCATCTGTGTGATTTGGGACAGCTGTTCAGCAAGTGGTCCACCCCCTAAAACAGCAGCAGCCTACATGGGTGCATGTAAGAATTATTTAAGGTAACTGTGCAGTTATAAATTAGTGATATAGCAACACGTAGCAGCGTTTATCACAGTCTTCACGTGTACTTCTGAGTTCATTTTTTGGGTCCTTTTTACTCCTTGTGTCCATCTTTGATTTGTATGAAACAACCCCACCACTTAAATAGAGATGCAGCAACCAAAGTAACTGAAAGAGCAGAGATGCATTTCCTCCACATAACAGGCTCTCCAGTAGATGAAGTAGGCTAGAAAAATTACCAGCATTGTAAATAAACTGCCAGTCAAATAAAGCAAATCAACATGTGTTATTAGTGTAAAATAAGCAGAAAGAGCCCATGCTGATATTTCAAAGTAAAGGCTTATAATAAACTATAATTCCCTAATTAAGAGGGGGTTTGTGTGTGTGTGTGTGTGTGTGTGTGTGTGTGTGTGTGTGTGTGTGTGTGTGTGTGTGTGAGTGTGTGTGAGAGAGAGAGAGAGAGAGAGAGAGAGAGAGAGAGAGAGAGAGAGAGAGAGAGAGACAACCAATCACAGACTTCCAAACATTGCATTATTCCTAACAATGGGAAAAGGAGAAGTGGCTCTGCTGAACACCAAGCAGGGAGAATCAGAAGTTTATAGATGTTTTCATTTACACACATTTCTCTGTTCTATGCTAAGATCTTCAAAGCTCTTCACACATTCCATGTTACACAGGTCTAAGAGAACTGAACTCTGTGTCATTTGCCATTATTTATACACTAAGACATATGTAAATGTAAATGTAAGTAAACCCACACAGACACAGGGAGGATGTGGAGTCCAGGATCAGGACCAAACTGGGGATCCAGACCAGACCAGAGCTGTGAGGTCACTGCATTAACCATATGTGCCACCTGACATTAAACATAATAATTTGCACATAAAAGACGTAACACGAAAGAGGAAGATTTTATGAATACACTTCATAAAAGAGTCTAGGGCAGAATAGAACAGAGCAGATTATTTCAGGATACAAATAATGGTTTATATATTATTTCTTTTAGTAACAGAGCTGAATATGTGGGATAAACATTGGGGAGCCAAGCAGAACTTTGCTGCAGAACTTGTTGCTTCACTGAACACCTTGACTTCTTATTCATTGCCCATCATGTGTCCATTGTGGACCAAACCACAACGCTCCTCCATCACTTTTTGGAGTTGACATTGAGGTTTTGGTGTTGGTACTGGCTTTCTTTATGGTTTACATTTGCTACCGTTACCACACAATACTATAATAATAAAATACTTATTTAATACATTAAAACATGGTCTAACAGTAACCAGGTGATTGTTCTACTATTATCTCCTTTTTGGGATTTAGAGTGACAGATTTTTAGTGGTTTAAAGAGCTTCAATGATGGTGGTGTTTATAGCGCATGTGCTGTTAGAAGGAAAAGCCTAGTGGGAGAAAGAAAGCACTAAAAAGGTGTGATGATGGCTGAAAGATTAATGCCTTGAATTGTAGAAGTTTCATCCGGTGGAATATTGAAGGTATGTTAACCATATTATTAAAAATATGTGGAATCCATAGCTGTGTTCACTATATAGGGTCTCTAAACTTAAAAGAGACGAGTTTTATGTAGGATGGGTACGGATTCAGCCCACAGAGAGTTTAGCGTGGTAGCGTTCTAATGTTTAAAATATGAAACAAGTTCACATTTGCAAATATTATTATCTAATATAGGGTACTAACAATTGAAGCATGATATTGACCGGTTCTTACACTGTTTGTGTTTTAGTTGGGGAAAGTTTCCTGTTCAGCACACATGTGCGGTATGAGTGTTTGTGTAATGTAGGTCTTTTTGTTTTGTTTAAGCCCTCTGAAAATGTATTTTTGTATCTGTGAATGTCATGTGTATGATGTGCTTATTGTTTTCGGTTGTGTGTTGACAGAAGTATCACCACTAGCGTTTATGTGGGGGTTTATGTATGGTTTATGGGTTATGTAGGGATTTACAATGATACTTGAAAGTTTGTGAACCCTTTAGAATTGTCTATATTTCTGCATAAAAATGACCTAAAACATCATTTTTCACACAAGTCCTAAAAGTAGATAAAGAGAACCCAGTTAAACAAATGAGACAAAAATATTATACTTGGTCATTTATTTGTTGAGGAAAATGATCCAACATTACATATTAGTCAGTGGCAAAAGTATGTGAGCCTTTGCTTTCAGTATCTGGTGTGACCCTCTGTGCAGCAATAACTGCAGCTAAATGTTTCCTGTAGCTGTTGATCAGTCCTGCACACCGGCTTGGAGGAATTTTAACCCATTCCTCCGTACTGAACAGCTTCAGCTCTGGGATGTTGGTGGGTTTCCTCACAATAACTGCTCGCTTCATGTCCTTCCACAACATTTCCATTTCAGGACTTTGACTTGGCCATTCCAAAACATGAACTTTATTCTTCTGTAACCATTCTTTGGTAGAACAGCTTGTGTGCTTACGGTCGGTGTCTTGCTGCATGACCCACTTTCTCTTGAGATTCAGTTCATGGACAGATGTCCTGACATTTTCCTTTAGAATTCTCTGATATAATTCAGAATTCATTGTTCCATTAATGATGGCAAGCTGTCCTGCCCAGATGCAGCAAAACAGGCCCAAACCATGATACTACCACCACCATGTTTCACAGGTGGGATAAGGTTCTTATGCTGGAATGCAAGGTTTTTTCTTTCTCCAAACAAAACGCTTTTCTTTTAAACCAGAAAGTTCTATTTTGGTCTCATCCATTCACAAATCCAATAGCCTTTTGGCTCGTCCACATGATCTTTAGCAAACTGCAGACGAACAGCAATGTTCTTTTTGGAGAGCAGTGGTTTTCTCCTTGCAGCCCTGCCATGCACACCATTGTTGTTCAGTGTTCTTCTGATGGTGGACTCATGAACATTAACTTTAGCCAATGTGAGAGAGGCCTTCAGTTGCTTAGAAGTTACCCTGGGGTCCTTTGTGACCTCACCAACTGTTATACAACTTGCTCTTGGAATAATCTTTGTTGGTCGACCACTCCTGGGGAGGGTAACAACGGTCTTGAATTTCCTCTATTTACACACAATCTGTCTGACTGTGGATTGGTGGAGTCCAAACTCTTTATAGATGGTTTTGTAACCTTTTCCAGCCTGATGAGCACTAAGAACTTTTTTTTCTGAGGTCCTTAGATATCTCCTTTGTTCGTGCCATGATACACTTCCACAAACATCTGCTGTGAAGAGCAGACTTTGATAGATTCCTGTTCTTTAAATAAAACAGGGTGCCCACTCACACATGATTGGCATCCCATTGATTGAAAACACCTGACTCTAATTTCACCTTCAAATTAACTGCTAATCCTAGAGGTTCACATACTATTGCCACTCACTAATATGTAATATTGGATCATTTTCCTCAATAAATAAATTACCAAGTATAATATTTTGGTCTCATTTGTGTAACTGGGTTCTCTTTATCTACTTTTAGGACTTGTGTGAAATTATGATGATGTTTTAGGACATATTTATGCAGAAATATAGATGATTCTAAAGGGTTCACTAACTTTTCAAGCTCCACTGTATGTTTGGATTACGTCTGGGTTTACGTTTGTGAGTAAGTTCAAGTTAACATGAAGTTTAACACTGTGTATGTTGGTATCATTACTGCAGATTTCAGCACTTTCGAATCGATACTGTTCAGTTTTATTGAACTTATAGTGGTGCGGATGTAGGTTATAACAAAACATGCTGTACCTATAGTTAGGTGACCAAATCCTTTAAGTCTGCCTTTATCAAACCACTGATTAAAAAAGCCAATCTTGACCCTTGTGTGATATATAATTATAGACCAATTTCAAATCTACCGTTTCTGTCCAAAATCTTAGAAAAAGCCTTCTATCAGCAGCTCTGCAGTTACATCCAAAGGAATGATATTTATGAAACATTTCAGTCTGGCTTCAGGCCCCATCATAGTACTGAAACAGCATTAATTAGGGTACTAAATGACTTGTTAATGTCCTCAGATAAGGGATGTGTTTCTTTTCTTGTTCTGTTAGATTTAAGTGCAGCATTTGACACTATAGATCATTATGTTTTACTAAACAGACTAGAAAATACTGTAGGTGTTAAGGGATTAGCACTTTCTTGGTTTAAATCCTACTTAAGCGACCGGTACCAGTTTGTTCATATAAATAATCTAAGATCTAAGCTCTCCAAAAGTGAAGTATGGGCGTGCCTCAGGGGTCAGTGCTTGGCCCACTTTTTATTCTTCTGTACATGCTGCCACTAGGCTCAGTTATTCGTAAACATGGCATTAGTTTCCACTGCTATGCAGATGATACCACAGCTGTACATATCACCAAACCTAATGACAGGACTGTGTAAGGAAAAAAAAGATTTGATGTTATTAAATTTTCTCTCACTTAACTCAGAAGAAACTGAGGTTCTATTAGTGAGCCCCAAGGCGGTGAGAGACAGGTGGCTACATCTATCCTAAATCTAGATGGCTTTCTAGTATTGCCCAGTCCGTCTGAAAAAACTAATAATAAATAAACTTCAGTTAGTTCAGAATACAGCTGCCCGAGTGCTAACTCGAACTAGAAAATTTTATCAATGTCACTCCTGTTTTATCATCACTACACTGGTTACCAGTCAAATTCCGCATTGATTACAAAATACTTCTTATAACTTATAAAGCTGTACATGTGCCTGGCCCCACATTATCTGATGAACTCTTAGAGTCCTACAATCCAACTCGTCGTCTACTTCGTTCGCAGGGTGCAGGACTTCTTTTAGTTCCTAGAATTAAAAAGAGTCACAGCAGGGTGAAAGGCTTTCTCATACATGGCATCCCCCCAACTATGGAATACAGCTTCCCACTTTTCGTTCGAGAACTCAGACACCTCTCCAAAATTTTGTAAGTCTAGGCTAAAACAGACATAACCTAATTGCGGCAGGCTTTTGACTATATTTAGACCGGGATGCATGGGCACTTGGGTCACTGGGGCCGGAGTCTGGAGTCATGTCTGGCCTGCCTGCCCTTGTCCTTGTCGAGTGTCCAGTGTCGAGTGGGCGGTCTGGCTGAACTGGGCTTTGGTCCTCGTGATCTTGACTCGTGCATCCTTGCCTTAGACTAAGGGCAGAGCTGGGGGTTCATAGTCAAAGAGTCTTATGGTGATCAGAGACGTTGGGTTGCTATCTTCTGCCTCCCGTGGGGTTGCCGATGTCTCATGTGATCCCTCTTGGCTGTGTTACCTACCAGTTCTCCTCTTTCTAGCTATGCTGCTATAGGTCTTTATGCATGCTCAATAATCCAGGTAAGAAAATCCCAGAAGTTGAATCTGTTCATCTGGATGTAGATTTTGTTGGAGAAACGTTTCGTCACTCATCTAAGTGACTTCTTCAGTCTCGAGACTGAAGAAGTCACTTAGATGAATGACGAAACATTTATCCAACAAAATATGCTGCTATAGCTAATGCTGCCGGGGTCTCATGCTACACATGACATCAGTCATTGTTAATAGACACTGTGCTATTAATCAATAACTAATTACATTTTCTGTTTTCTCTCAGAGCTGTGTTCCGGTACCAGTTCCAGCCCCACACATGATGTTTATCTGCTGCAGCTTCACTCAAGCTGCTTCCGTCATCAGCTCCAGCCCCATCATACCCGGGCCACTTAATGCCGATGTGCATACCATATTTTTCGGACCATAAGGCGCACTTAAAATATTAAAATTTTTCCAAAATTGACTGTGCGCCTTAAAATGCGGTGCGCCTAATGTATGAATTAATTCTGGTTGTGCTTTCTGACCTAGAACCGATTGTAGATGGTACACGGCACTCATAAATCTGTCGAAATGTTTTAGCATGGCCTTGGTAAATTACGACGCTTACGGTGATTGTAGTCATGAGCATGGCGGAGTAATACGATCTGTGCTTCAGCATTAGGGTGTGTGCATTCATTCATTTATTTTCGAAGCGGATTTCAAACTCAACGCTATCAGTCACACAATACAACATGGAAATAGAGCAGCTGCGATATAATTCAACATTAACCAATCAATAATACGGAAGTGGAGGAAGCAAGAAGACGCCCTGCGCCAGGTAAAGAAGACCAAACTGAGTTTCCGACGGAACTTAATAGTTTTGTTTCATGTAATGCGTCTTATAACCCGGTGCGCTTTATGTATGAAAATAGTCAAGTCAAGTCAAATTTATTTATATAGCGCTTTTTACAACACAGCATTGTCTCAAAGCAGCTTTACAAATATATTAGATCAAAGCCCTAGTTGAGCAAGCCTGAGGCGACAGTGGTAAGGAAAAACTCCCCAAACCTTATAGGAATAAACCTTGGGAGGACCCAAGACTCAAATGGGGACCCATCCTCCTTGGGCAGCCTAGATGTTAAATACAATAATTGAAGAGTATATGTAAAGATAATACCCTATTTAAATTTAGAATAGAATAATATATAGACTAAGATGATTTGAACTAATAAAAATAGAGAATAAGATCTATAGCATATAAAGTTATGATTAAATGAGTTTGAATGAACAGGTAGTCCAAGTGGAAGAGTCACTGCAGTTTTGTGTGTCCCGGAGGTTATTACCCTCTGATGGGTACTGAGTAATGGTATGAGGACTGGAACAGAGAGAGTCACCAGAGGATTACAGTCCGTTCAGCAGATGAGTAGAAAATGCAGTGTTGTCAGCTGTATCAATGGATCTAAGGACTTCATCCTCAAGTCGCTGGAGGCAGTGAGGAGAGGCGGTGTTGTCCTTGCAGCGATGAAACCGTGAGCTACATCCTCAGGACACAAAACCAGACCAGGGTTTTGTGTCCGCGCCATCTCAGAAATAGAGAAACACAAAAATGTGTTAAAAAACATGATATTAAGTAAACATTCATTGTAAAATGTCAAATATTAATTTAAGGCTCCCCAAGGCTTGAGTAAATAAGTGTGTTTTTAATCTGGACTTGAAGATCAAGAGCGAGAGTTTGAATCACAAACAGTGACAGGGAAGGCTATTCCAAAGGTGAGGGGCTATGTATGAGAACGCTTCTTCCCCCTGCAGTTACTTTCTTAAATCCTAGGGACTACAAGTAACCCTGCACCTTGTGAGCGAAGTAAGAGTGATGGGTTATAGTGCTGAATTAGTTCACTTAAATACTGCGGTGCCAGGCCATGTAGCGCTTTATAGGTTAGCAATAAAATTTTTTTATAATCAGTACGAAAGTTAATAGGCAGCCAGTGCAAAGATGATTAGAACGAGACTAATATGGTCAAACTTCCTAGTTCTAGTAAGCACTCGTGCTGCTGCATTTGTACCAACTGGAGGCTTGTTAAAGGATCTACCAGAGCAACCAGCAAAAAGGGCATTACAGTAATCTAACCTTGAAAGTTATAAACGCATGGATCAGTTTTTCAGCATCATTACGGAAAGTATATCTCTTATTTTTGTGATATTATGCAGTAATGCAAGCAACTCTGGTGATTTTCACTAATTGTGCATCAAAAGAGAGGTCTGAGTCCATTGTGACACCCAAGATTTTTAACTACTGAGCTGGGGGTGACAGAGAGAAAGCGTTAATATTTAACACTAGATTAGTCAGCTTCTCCCTAGCAGCCTTTGGACCAATAAGTAATACTTCAGTTTTATCTGAATTCAGTAAAAGGAAGTTACACGACATCCAGTCTTTTATGTCGTTAATACAATCCTCAGATCTTACTGAGTCTGTGGATTGTGTTTGGTTTGGCTGATATGTACAAACTGTGTGTCCATCTGCATAACAGTGGAAGTTTAATTCCATGTTTATCAATAATATTTCCCTAAGGGTAGAATGTAAAGAGTAAATAATAAAGGTCCCAACACTGACCCCTGGGGAATGCCATAGGACTTACTTTTGTAGTATCCGAGCATGAATTATTTACAAGGGACAAAATTGTGAGCGATCACTCAGATGGATTCAAACCAGAAGAGAGCGAGTCCTTTAATACCTGCTGTGTTTTCTAGCCTTTCCCAGTAAAATATTATGATCTACAGTATCAAATGTTGCACCTAAGATATAATAGAAACAAGGAAAGAGACACATCCATTATCGGAGCAACATTAACAGATCATTAAACTACCCTTAACTAATGCGGTTTCTGTACTGTGGTTAGATCTGAATCCGGACTGAAATGTTTCATGAATATTATTTCTGTGTAAATAAGAGCATAATTGTTGGGAGACGACTTTTTTCTAGAACCTTAGAAATAAAAGGAAGGTTAGATATTGGCCTATAGTTAGATAGCACAAGTGGGATCAAGATTAGGTTTTTTTAATCAGGGGCCTAATAACTGCACATTTAAAAGAGATTTGGTACGTATCCAAGGTTAAGGGATGAATTTATTATAGTAAGCAGGGGTTTCTTTAATGGCAGGGATTAGATCTTTAAGTAAGCGTGTTGGTATAGGGTCCAGTAGACATGATGAGGATTTTGAACAACTAATTAAATTTAGTTAGTTTTTCAATTTGGGAGATCGGACTAAAGGAATGTAGTTGTATAACATCGTTAGATAGGCCTTCAGCACTCATGTTCCTCAGGGAGAGTTGCTGCTTGCTATGGGGATGGACATTCTGACTTTCACGTCGTATTTTTTCTATCTTATCATTAAAGAAATATTAGGAAATCATTACTGGTATACACCGGCATTACAATAGGTTCCAAAGCAGGGTGCATTCCCAGTGAGTTTTGATACAGTGTCAAAGAGGAATCTTGGATTATTTCTTGTTTACCATTTATCAAAAAATGAGAAATATTCTGATTTTGATTTTTAAGGGCATGTTTGTATTCAGTCCAGGGTATCTTTCCATGCCAACTTATACACTTCCAGTGTAGTGTGTCGCCATTTGTGCTCTAATTTTTGTGCAGTTTGTTTTAGAGCTCGTGTACGATCGTTATACCAAGGGGACAGCCTTTTATCCCTGATCATTCTGGTTGTAACTGGTGCTACAGTGTCTAAGATTGTGCGTAGCACAGAATCTAACCATTGGGATGCCTGTTCAAGTTGTTCAGGCTCTACTGGTGACAAGATCATTAGTTCTGGGAGGTTATTAGTGAAAGCAGCTGCAGTAGCAGACGTAATAGTACGTTTAGATTTAGGACACACACACTGAACAAATTTACTGGTTAAACACAAGATCCCATAGTAGGAGAGAGTGATCTGAGATTAAGTCACTCTGTGGTATAACAGCAAGCTTGTCAATATCGATGCCAAGTGTTAGTATTAAATCTAAGGGTATGATTACAGTGGTGGGTAGGACCTATTACATTCTGGGTGATAGCCATAGATTTTATAATGGAATCAAATGCAATTTTAAGAGGATCATGCTCGTTTTTCATAATGAATATTAAAGTTTCCAACAATTAAACGCCTTATCAGTTGTTAGTAGTAATTTAGAAATAAAGTCTGCAAACTCTTGGAGAAACTCAGAGTAAGGACCAGGGGGCCGAAAAATTGTAACGAGCATAAACAAGGTGGTTTTTTATTTGATGATGTTTTGATTAAACTACATCAGCTACAAGTAATCAAATGAGTTAGGCATGCCAAGTCGGTTCTATATTAAGGTCTATACATTTGTCATATATTGTAGCTACACCTCCCCTCCACGACCATTAGGACGTGGTTTGTGTATATAACTATATCCATTTAAACCTTCATTTAAACCTACAAATTCATTAGGTCTCATCCAGGTTTCAGTAAGACAAGTACACTAAGACCATTATCTGTAGGAATGACTAAGACCATTATCTGTGATCATTTCATTCACAAGTAAGGCTTTAGACGCCAGTGATCTAATGTTTAGTAGTCCTAACTTTACTCTGACTTTATTACTGTTTTTATCAGGATCATTTGAACTAATGATAATTAGGTTGTTTAAACATACTTTATGAGAGCGTTTGGGTTTATAGACGGCACGAGGAACAGACACGGTTTCAATAGTTTGAGCCCCGAGTCATTTCTTATGGTTATTATGCATCGAGTAGAACATGTTGTCTGCTAGAACCTGTGTACCTAGGTTACTGGGGTGAATTCCGTCATACTTAAAAAAGGAAGGACGATTCCAAAAGAGATTAAAATTATCAATAAAAACAAGCTTACGTGAAGAACAGGTCTCCTGTAGAAAGCTGTACAGACTCAAAGTGCGACTGAAACGTCCAATTCCTCTTCCCAGGCTCGGGATGGGTCCGGAGATGAAGATACGTTTTCCGCATGATTCAAGAAATCTAAACAAGTCATTGAAATCCCGCTTCAGGACCTCCGACCTCTGATCACGAATATTATTACATCCAGCATGGATAATCATATTCTGGACTGAGGTGTATCTCTCAAGGAAAAAGGGGAGCTGTAAAAGCATGTCCGCAACTTTGGCTCCCGAAAACGAGTGGACCACAGCAGAGCTTCTCCTAATATTCCTCACTATGGAGTCTCCCACAATCAGTGTTGCTGGTAGAGGAGGCCGAGATGAGGCTCCGGTGTGACCAGCAGAATTAAAATGCCGGGTTGAGGATTCCTGGAAGCGGCCCTGGCTACGAGCATACGGCCTGCTGCTTTTGATCTCCCTAATCTGCGGTGGTGACTGGACAGGTATCGTGGGTGCGTTGACTAAATCTGAAGACTGCGGAGGGACATCACATTCTTCTAAAACCGAAAACCTGTTTCCCAAAGCAATGATGTAATGTTGGGTCAGGAGCTGAGGATGGCGGTCGGAGCGCCTGCCGCTTCGCTTTCCCCTGCGGGCTGGTTTCCATGGGTCTGGTTCACACGGTGTGGAACAGCTTACCAGTTTCGGCTGCGCACCCAGTTGTCACCATGGTTTAGCGGCCTGCACAGTTTCTGGTCGCGGAGCAGTGGTGTCCAAAGTGGTTACAACAGCCTTATCGTTGACCATAGCTAATAAGGAGTCAATTATGTCCTCATCCTGCTTAATCTGGTGCAATAAAGTTATCCTGCCCTCAAGCTAAGCGATTTTTTCATAGAGACGCGACCAGCTGAGGCAGCCAGTTGGAGAAGATAGTGGAGACATATTAGCTCTTAGTTAACAAAAAAACGGGTTAGATGGAGATTAGAGTGGAAGGACGGAGATTTTGATATAAATTTAGGTTAAACTTGGTTGCTGCGACCATTTTTACGTCATCAGCAACCAAAAATTCATGTGCCAAGACACACACCGTGCCTGTGAGCCAAACTCGGTGGTGGCTAGTGCAAGTGGCAGGTGAAACTAACAATTAGATTCAATTTGTTTTAAGTTCAAATTTAGTAAAGAAAAAATGTGAAGAATTGCTTAACCGGCTGCTAGTTGCTGCTAACAAACAGCTGCAAACAAACAGGAACTGACGTCACGTATATGTGTGGCCGCAAGCTGGATCCATTAGCAGTCGATCATTGATATAACCGTCTTATAACCCGGTTAGGATTATATAGGAATTGGTTTCTTTCAATTACGTAATATCGCTAAACTTAGAAATATCCTCTCGTTTAATGATGCAGAAAAACTTGTTAATGCGTTTATAACCTCAAGGTTGGATTACTGTAACGCCTTACTTACTGGATGCTCTAGTAAATCTATAAATAAACCTCAGTAAGTTCAGAATGCAGCCGCCCGAGTGCTAACTCGAACTAGAAAATTTGATCATATCACTCCTGTTCTATCATCACTACACTGGTTACCAGTCAAATCCTGCATTGATTACAAAATACTTCTTATAACTTATAAAGCTCTACATGGCCTGGCCCCACATTATCTGAGTGAACTCTTAGAGTCTTACAATCCAACTCGTCTACTTCGTTCGCAGGGTGCAGGACTTTCAGTTCCTAGAATTAAAAAAGTCACAGCAGGGGGAAAGGCTTTCTCATACATGGCCCCCCAACTATGGAATAAGCTTCCCACTTTCGTTCGAGATTCAGACACTCTTCAAAGTTTTAAGTCTAGACTAAAGACATACCTATTTACACAGGCTTTTGACTAGATTTAGACCAGGATGCATGGCTTGGGTCACTGGGGCCAGAGTCTGGAGTCATGTCTGGCCTGCCTGCCTTGTCCGCTAGCTGGGAGTGTCGAGTGGGCGGTCTGACTGAACTGAGCTTCGGTCCTCGTGATCTTGACTCGAGCATCCTTGCCTTAGAATAAGGTCTTCTGCCTCCCGTGGTTTAAGGTAACTGTGCAGTTATAAATTAGTGATATAGCACTCACCTGTGCAGGATCACTCTCATTTGTGTGCCAGAATCTCAGTTCAGACTTTACATTCCAACACGTAGCAGCGTTTCTCACAGTCTTCACTTGTACGCTCAAGCAGAGGGAATGAAGCATTAAGCTGTTGCACTAAATTCTCCCAAGCCTGGTTCAGGGCTTGGGCAGTTACTCCCCGATCTGAATTTTGCTTTGAGGATAACTATATGTTCTTCAATTAATTGGGCTAAAGGTAAACATTGCTCTTCTGTTTAGTTCATTTTTTTGGTCCTTTTTACTCTTTGTGTCCATCTTTGATTTGTATGAAACAACCCCACCACTTAAATAGAGACGCAGCAACAAAAGTACCTGAAAGAGCAGAGATGCATTTTCTCCACTTAAAAGGCTCTCCAGTAGATTAAGTAGGCTAGAAAAATTACCAGCATTGTAAATAAACTGTCAGTTAAATAAAGCTGTAATGATGGGGGTTTACTTAGACGGGTGCAGGTCCTATATAAATGACCATATTTTATTATTCACCAAAAGGAAGACTTTGAGCAAACATAAATACAACATACTGTAGGCTACCATAACGTAACAAACAGGAGCGGGCTTACCGCATGGCAAATAAGAAAAAGCGGGCTTACCGCAACTTAACAAACATAAGCAGGCTTACCGCAAATAAATAAAAAAAGTGGGCTTAATGCAACATGACGATGTAACTCCCCAAGTTGGAACAGAAGCGGTATGAACCGCAAACGTGAATCACACAGATGCAACATTAAACGACCCGCAATGTCCAGGAGCTAGGGCCCTGCTTAAATACCGTCCGGTCCAGGTGAGGACAATCCCTTCTAGGGTCCTAGCTTCTCCTTCAGGAAATGTTATAGTCCGGTTAGGCCCTAGCGGCGAGGAGGGGCATAACAAGCCCAAGTCCGGGGCAACCCATGACATATCCCCTCCCCCCTCCCCCCGGTTGTGTGACCATGTACGGGGCCATCAGTGTCCTGCCATAGCACATCCCCTGCTTGGTCTACCACCCTGATAACCCCCATCTTCAACCAACAAATGTGAGTGGTCCATGAACCTGTAGAGTTCCATGGAGCAACTGAAAAAGGGGACATTATTTCTCCGGGTCTCATATTACCATTACTCATATCAGTCTTCTGGTGTGTATGGGAGAAACTGACTATCTACTCTACTATAATTTGTTAAAAAGAACCCTCCCAATGTGGTCAGCTGTGTAAAACAACAGCTCCACTGATCTAAGTTAGGCAATCCATAAGGAAATTCAAAGTCCCTCTTCAAACTGTGTTTCCTTTCTTCATGTGTTTGTCTAATGAGGAGGTAATCGGCAGGTCTCATCCCTTTTCATTTTTTCAAACCAGTAATCAGTTGCCATAGTCCAGCTAGATCCTGGAACTCCCATTGCCAGCCTTCTATTCTGAATCCTCTTTGGCGGTACAATCTTTGTCCAGGTAATCTGGAACTTGTTATAGATAATCCCCCGTTTGATGACCAGTTGTCTTCAACAATTACTAACAATTATTTTCTTCTGTCCCTTGAAGCGTAGAATCAACTCGTTACTCTGCTAGCATTCAATCCAATATCAATCTATTCTGCCATGTCAGTAAGCCAGTAGCTCTGAGTTGAGGTTCCCCGTTGGGCCCCCTAGGGGCTGGTTGATTGTAGAGTCGCCTGGCATACCCTTGAGTCAGATGACGTGAATCCAATGTGGCTGAGAGTTGGACAGAACGGGTGTTCTCGTCACACCGATCAGTGTGTTTGTTGGTCCATACCTGTCGTCACCAACACACAGTCACCTGCAATGAACTGGTGAGTTGGCTTATCTGATGGAAGTAAGAGAAGCAGAAACATTGCCATTAAACATCTATACTGTTTAATTTATCAATTAACACTGCACTGTAGTCGCTGACATCGGCATCCAGATCACCTGTGTAATAAATACCAAGATTACCTTACACACAGGGTGGGAAAAATCATCCAAGGGTGAAAGTTTGGTTGTTCTGTTTGGAGTCATTCTTAGCACAAGTAATACCATCAGTAGGAAGGAGAACCGTGACAGATTGGTCTCCATCGTGGGATTCGTAACCAATTCTTTTATATGTCTTTTTTCCTTTCTTAGCTATACCCAGGTTTTTTGGGTTGTATGACTGTAATTTCCAGTCAATATTCAGATATTTACGCAATTTTTAGACCCAGCCACGTTCCATCTTCAGTGCTCTCATTTACATTTACATTTACAGCATTTAGCAGACGCCCTTATCCAGAGCGACTTACAATTGATACAGTCTTACAATCCAAGCAATTGTGGGTTAAGGGTCTTGCTCAAGGACCCAACAGTGGCAGATGTGGGATTTGAACCCACAAATCTCATGATACATGGCCCCGTTCATTCTTCCCTTAACACAGATCAGTCATCCTGTCCCCTTTGCAGAAAAACAGTCCCAAAGCATGTTTCCGCACCCATGCTTCACAGTAGGTATGGTGTTCTTGGGATGCAACTCAGCATTCTTCTTCTTCCAAACACGGCGAGTTGATTTTTTATCAAAAAGTTCTATTTTGGATTCATCTGACCTCATGATATTCTCCCAATCCTCTTCTGGATCATCCATATGCTCTCTGGCAAACTTCAGACGGCCTAAACATGTACTGGCTTAAGCAGGGGGACACGCCTGGCACTGCAGGATCTGAGTCCCTCTCGGCGTAGTGTGTTACTGATGGTAGCTTTGTTACTTTGGTCCCAGCTCTCTGCAGGTCATTCTTCAGGTCCCTCCGTGTAGTTCTGGGATTTTTGCTCACCGTTCTCATGATCATTTTGACCCCACAGGATGAGATCTTGCGTGGAGCTCCAGATCGAGGGAAATTATCAGTGGTCTTGTATGTCTTCCATTTTCTCACAGCTGCTGCCACAGTTGATTTATTCACACCAGCCTGCTTGCATATTGTAGATTTACTCTTCCCAGCCTGCTTCAGGTCTACAATTTTCTTCCTGGTGTCCTTCACATCTCCTTGTTTTTGGCCATGGTTGAGTTTGGAGTGTTTTTATTCATCAGAAGGTTCTGGAAGGCCTTCTGCCAACTCATGGGGGCACCAGTCTGTCCTCTGGATTCCATTGAGAGTCAAATAGCCAGATGGAGAGGGTCAACCAGGACCTGAAGCAGATGTTCTACACTAATCCTTCCTCATGGGCTGAGCACCTCCTGAATATTAATCACAAAATCAAAATCAGTTTCATTTACATATTTCGTATGACTGTCTAGAGGATCTGCTTGATTTTTTCTAACAGCACACTAATCAAAACTCTTTAACAAGATATGAATGTAAACAAATAAGTTGCTCATGCAGTAATAGGGAGGGTAAGCAAAGAGTGAAGCTCTTTGGAAAAATAAAGAAATGTGGAGAGTAAAAAACAAACAATATACAGTGTCTACATTAAATCATTATAGCCAATCAAAATGATTATAACATTGAAATATAATTAGTAAAATACCTAGTTTGGATAAGCGATCAGCATCTTTACAGTAACCATTATAAACTTTTTCAGCTACAATCATTCACCTTCCTTCTACAAAAAAAAAAAAAAACAATATACACATCAGCTATTGATACTGATTTGTCATTAATTACTTTTCTTGCTGTTAGAAGGTTATGTAACATTTCATTATAAATTAATTCCACATTATTTGCTGTTTATTATAAAGCATGAAGATCTGAAAATGATGAGTGAAAATTAAGCAGAAACTAAAGTATAAAGTTTGATCATATATATGTGTCACGCCGGTGAATGGAGGCAGACACACGCAGAGACTGCATGTAGCACAGGCACTGTTTATTATGGGATACAGACAAAGCGGTAACCAAAACAGCTCAGGGTAAGCAACAGAGCCGAGAAGGATAAGGTGAGACACAAGGTGAAAAGACGAAATAGAAGTCAGAATCAGGTACCTACGCGATAATCAGAGTGGTAGAATGTGGGCATGGTCCGCTGAACCGGCTGCAGGTGTCACAGTACCTCCCACCAGAGGGCCCTTGCGAGCCATGGAACGGCGGGTCCACATGACTCGAGACCCAGGCGCAGACTTGCAAGGATGATCACGGCGCCAGGGGCCTGGATGGTCAGGGTGAATTGCATGGAACTCTTGGACGATCAGTGGGTTCAGAACATCCTTGCCCTCCACCCAACAGCGTTCCTCCGGGCTGTAACCCTCCCAATCAACTAGATACTGGAGATGGGATCGAGAAGTCAGTGCACAGTGTAAGTGGAT
This sequence comes from Ancistrus triradiatus, assembly GCA_025084515.1. Classification (NCBI taxonomy): domain Eukaryota; kingdom Metazoa; phylum Chordata; class Actinopteri; order Siluriformes; family Loricariidae; genus Ancistrus; species Ancistrus triradiatus. The sequence goes on along the minus strand of JAJAGP010004326.1, from coordinate 16,287 downwards.
GCACCCTCGTTCTCCCCAGGTGGCGGATGCTCTGCAGAGGTGCCAACCAGCACACCCCGGAACCCAGGGCTTCAGCTGAGAGACATGAAAAGAGGGACAGACACATAAGTGGGCAGGCAACTCGAGAGTGAAGGTGACATCATTAATCTTTTTAAGGATATTAAATGGGCCAAGATACTGAGGAAAAAAAAACGTGTACTGCCCTGAACCTTGCGCAGATCCCTCGAGGAAAGCAAGACACAATCCCCTGGTTGGTAATTGGGAGTGGGACACCGGCAACAATTGGCAAGCCTCTTGTAGAGGCGAACAGCCCTGTCAATCCTCTGGTGGACCTGGCCCCAGATCTCCTCGCTGCAATGAAACCAATCATCGATGGCCAGAGCATCAGAAGTAGTCAGGTTCCAAGGGACGAAGGGCGGCTGATAGCCCAGGACACACTGGAATGGGGTGAGGCCGGTGGCCGAATCGGAGGAACTGGCTCCAATCCTGTGGGTTGTGCACACAGAAGCAGTGCAGAAATTTCTTGAATTCCTGGTTGGAGCGCTTACACTGACCATTAAATTTCAGGTTTTACCCGGAGATGAGGCTCACCAAAGCTCCCAGCTTCTCAACAAATGCTCGCCAAACACAGGAGATGAATTGGGGCCCCTGGTCCGACAGGATGTCTTCTGGGAATCCAAATGCACGAAACACATTCTGAAATAGCATCTCCGCTGTTTGAAGGGCTGTCGGAAGCTTGTGCAGGGGGACCATGGCTGTGCGGGAATGGGTAGCCTAGTGGTTAAGATACTGGACTATGGACCAGAAGGTCCAGGGTTCAAATCCTACCACTGCCAAACTCCTAAGCTGCCACTGTTGGGTCTTTGAGCAAGACCCTTAACCCACAATTGCTTGGATTGTAAGATTGTATCAATTGTAAGTCGCTCTGGATAAGGGCGTCTGCTAAATGCTGTAAATGTAAATGGGTAGGGGACAAAGGTGACCAGATGGGAGGGTGCGCAGGACGTTGCTTTGAGCACAAACATCGCAGGATGCCACAAAGCGGTGGACGTCTGGTTGCCTAGATCTCCAGATCTATTGCTGGGGTGGCCAGAGCAGAGAGAGACATGGTCCCAGGTTATGAGACGATCCCGAAAATGGGGCGGAACAAACTTCCTATTTGCCGGGCATCTAGAAGGGGTACGGGACCATACGAGTGCCTTATCCAGTCAGTAGCATGATCTTGGCTGCGGGAAAGAGCATCCGCCTTTCTGTTCTTGCAGCAGGGACGGTAAGATATGGAGAAGTTGAACCGCGTGAAGAAGAGAGACCACTGAGCCTGGAGAGCGTTGAGACACTTGGCTGAGCGTAGGTACTCCAGGTTCTTATGGTCGGTGAGGATGATAAATAAATGTTGGGCCCCCTTTAGCCAGTGTTGCCATTCCTCCAAGGCCAATTTCATGGCCAGAAGCTCCCTATCTCCCACATTGTAGTTACGTTCGGAGGGGGAGAGTTTGCGGGAGAAGGCGGCGATGGGGTGAAGCTTTCTAGGATTGCCCAGACAGTGCAAAATAACAGCACCCACTGTTCAGGCATTGACCTCAATAATGAATAGGCAATCCGGGTCATAATCATAATAATAATAATAATAATAATAATAATAAGTTTAATTTATATATCCTAACAAATTTACATTTACAGCATTTAGCAGACGCCCTTATCCAGAGTGACCTACAAAAGTGCTTTGTAATCCTAGGAGATAGAACCTCATATTAGTACAAGTAAACAATAGCTCAAGTACACAATCCAACTACAACCTGCTTGTATCTGGTGTAGAGAATTTTTCTTTTTTCTTTTTAAATGGAGGATATGCACTCAAGTGCTGGGTGAAGAGGTGAGTCTGCCAGGACGGAGAAGAGTCTTGAAGCTTGTCTTCCTTTAATCTTACGTAGATTAAAGAAAGACAAGCTTCAAGACTCTTCTCCATCCTGGCACCCAGGTGGTGGAGTGAACTTCCACTGGATGTCTGTATGGCTGAGTCTCTTGCTGTCAATACCCAAGGCCTCTTAAAAACAAACACAAGACATGTTGTGCACAATAGACACTCAGCAAGTTTGATAGACAGTAGACAAACAACAGTTCAAAACAAGCAAACACATCAAACATTAGTTGAAGATGAGAACATAAAAGTTTTCAGGAGTGATTTAAATTGTGGAAAGGTAGATGCAGACCCAACAGATGCTGGAAGAGAGTTCCAAAGGGTGGGAGCTGCCACAGCAAAGGATCTCCCACCCATGAAGAAAAGTCTGAATCTAGGAACAGAGAGAAGGTTGGAGCCAGTGGAACGCAGCGACTGGCTAGGAGTGTAGTGATGGACTATTTTTGGACTATTTGAGATACAGTGGAGCAAGACCATGGAGTGATTTAAATGTCAGTATTAGAATTTTCTACTGGATGCGTTTGTGAACCGGGAGCCAGTGCAGTTGCAATAAAATATGAGTGATGTGATCAAATTTTGTGGTTTGTGTAAGAATCCTGGCGGTGGAGTTCTGGATGTACTGCTGAATTCGAATTGATTTAGAGGGAAACAAAAGCATGCACCAGGATCTCTGCAGCAGCAGGAGAAAGGAAAGGGCGCACCCAAGCAATGTTACAGAGATGAAAGAAAGCAGACTTAGAAACAGATTTAACATGGGGAGTAAAGGACAGAGTTGAGTCAAAAAGCACACCAAGATTATGAACCGTAGAGGACAAGAGAACAGACACACCCGCGATGGCCAAGGAGGAGGTAGAAATGGAGGAAAGCCCAGATTTAGTGCCAACAAACAAAAACTCAGTCTTCTGGGAATTGAGCTTAATAAAGTTGGCACAAAGCCAGGAATTTTGGTGAGAGATACAATCAGTTTGAAGCTAAGATAAAGGTGAGTGTCATCAGCATAGCAGTGAAAGGAAAGGCCGCATTTACGTATAATAGAGCCCATGGGAAGCATGTAAACTGTAAATAAAATAGGACCAAAGAACAGAGCCCTGTGGGACACCTCATTCCGCACTAACAGTTTCAGACACAGTATTCCCTAGGCAAATGAAAAAGTGCCTGTTAGTCAGATATGATTTAAACCAGGTTAATACTGTGTCTGAAAGTCCAACATCCGAGAGGCGTGAAACCAAAATATTGTAATAATAGTATCAAAAGCAGATTCAAGATCAAGAAGAACCAAAACAGACGCATGACCTCGATCAGCTGCAGCAAGTAACTCATTACGAACATAAAGTAGTGCAGTTTCAGTACTTTGCTGAGGACGAAACCAGATTGAAAAATTTTGAAAATGCTGTTAATGTTGAGAAAGTTTAGTAGCTGAGGGGCCACGACCCGCTCCAGAATCTTGGACATAAAAGGAAGGTTCGAAATGGGGCGAAAATTACTGAGAACAGAGGAATCAGAATCAGGTTTCTTAAGGACAGGAGTGATAGCAGCAGTTTTTAAGGCAAGAGGTAGGATGCCTGAGGACAGCGAGAGATTCACCACCTGATAAATAGGAGGAGGTAGAATCGAAGCACACTTCTTGAGAAAAGCAGTAGGAGCAGGATCAAGAGAGGAAGTGGATGGTCGAGAGTCAGAAATGGCCTCGGACATTGTAATTTTCATCAACCAGGGAGAAAGAGGAGAACCTACTGGAAGATTGTGGAACAAAGAAATCAGAAGAGGAAAAAGAAATGGAGTTAGTAGATGAAGTAAGGTCACGACAGATGGAGGAAGCCTCATCTGCATAGTAGTGAAGGAAAGAGTTACAGAGATCAGTGGAAGCAGAGACCTGGTTTGGCAGCGGGTTGACAAGTTTATTAACAACAGAAAAAAGTTGACGAGGGTTAACACCAGAGGACTGGATGTGAGAAGTAAAATATGCAGAGCGCGCAGTGTTTAGTGCTGCTTTATACTTTACAATAAGCTCGTTGTAGGCTAACTGGTGAACTTGTAGGCCAGATTTTTTATACATTTGCTCAAGACGCCTTCCTGCAGTTTTTAGAGTCCGAAGTTCAGAAGTAAACCAGGAAGACATATGAGTGGAGGGAGCAGAGATGGTGCGAACCGGGGCAAAAGAGTCTAGAGTGGAAGATACAATATTATTATAGGAAGCAACAAGGATATCGAGAGAGAGAAACCGAGAAAGACAGGTCAAGGAAGACCCTAAGGAAGAGGAAAACTGCTGAATGCCAATCGATGACAGTTTACGATATGACAGTAGTTTTTTTAGTAGGGATTTTAACAGTCGTAACAGAAAGAGAAGCAGTGATGAGCTTATGGTCTGAAACCGGCAGAGAGAACCCTGAAACATTACTGATGAGCTTTGAAGCAGAACAAATTAGGTCTAAAATATGGCCGTGGTTATGAGTGGGAAATGAAACATGTTGCGAGAGATCAAAGCAGTTGAGTAAAGAAAGAAAATCATTGGTAGCAGCAGAAGGAACATCAAGGTGAATATTAAAGTCACCCACAACTATTAGAGATGCAAAGGATGAACTCATAGTGGATAGTAAATCAGAAAACTGAGACAACAAATCAGGGATAAGAGTCTTTGGAGGACGATAGACCAGTAGCAAACTGGACGTTGAATGCAACCTTAGTGCCAAGAATTCAAAAGTGTCCACACCACAGAGTTTATGTTGAGATATTCTTACAATGTTATATATACAGTGGGTCAAAAAAGTATTTAGTCAGCCACTGATTGTGCAAGTTCTCCTCCTTAGAAAGATGAGAGAAGTCTATAATTTTCATCATAAGTACACTTCAACTATGAGAGACAAAATGAGAAAAAAAATCCAGGAAATCACATTATAGGATTTTTTAAAGAATTTAATTGTAAATCATGGTGGAAAATAAGTATTTCGTCACCCATAAAAAAGCAAGATTTCTGGCTCTTACAAACCTGTAACGTCTTTAAGAAGCTCTTCTGTCCTCCACTTGTAAACTTTATTAATGGCACCTGTTTGACCTCATTATCTGTATAAAATACACCTGTCCACAGCCTTAAACACCAGACTCCAAACTCAACCATGGCCAAGACCAAAGAGCTGTTGAAGGACACCTGGAAGAAAATTGTAGACCTGCACCAGGCTGGGAAGAGTGAATCTACAATAGGCAAGCAGGCTGGTGTGAATAAATCAACTCTGGGAGCAATTGTAAGACATACAAGACCATTGATAATCTCCCTCGCAAGATCTCATCCCGTGGGTCAAAATGATCACGAGAACGGTGAGCAAAAATCCCCGAACTACTTGGAGGGACCTGATGAATGATCTGCAGAGAGCTGGGACCAAAGTAACAAAGCTACCGTCAGTAACACACTACTCCAAGAGGGACTCAGATCCTGCAGTGCCAGGCGTGTCCCCCTGCTTAAGCCAGTTCATGTCCAGGCCCATCTGAAGTTTGCCAGAGAGCATATGGATGATCCAGAAGAGGATTGGGAGAATATCATGTTGTCAGAAACCAAAATACCATAACTTTTTGGTAAAAACTCAACTGGAGGAACACTAAGAACACCATCATGCTTTGGGGCCATCTTGCTTTGCTAAGGAACCATCATGCTTTGGTGCTGTTTTTCTGCAGAGGGGACAGGACGGCTGATCCGTGTTAAGGGAAGAATGAATGGGGCCATGTATTGTGAGATTTTCAGCCAAAACCTCCTTCCATCAGTGAGAGCATTGAAGATGGAACATGGCTGGGTCTTCCAGCATGACAATGATCCCAAACACACCGCTCGGGTAAAAAGCATTTTAAGTTCCTGGAGTGGCCTAGCCAGTCTCCAGACCTCAGCCCCATAGAAAATGTGTGTAGGGAGTTGAAAGTCCATGTTGCCCCAAAACATCACTGCTCTAGAGGAGATCTGCATGGAGGAATGGGCCAAAATACCAGTTACAGTGTGTGCCAACCTGGTGAGGACTTACAGGAAACGTTTGACGTCTGTCATTGCCAACAAAGGTTATGTTACAAAGTATTGAGTTGAAACAAATTTATTGACCAAATACTTATTTTCCACCATAATTTACAATTAAATTCTTTAAAAATCCTACAATCTGATTTTCTGGATTTTTTTTTCTCTTTTTGTCTTTCATAGTTGAAGTGTACCTATGCTGAAAATTATAGACCTCTCTCATCTTTCTAAGTAGGAGAACTTGCACAATCAGTGGCTGACTAAATACTTTTTTGCCCCACTGTATCAGCCAAACCACCACCACGACCAGCAAGAATTGATGCACAAATGTAGCTAGTAGTCGAACACAGAATATCGACATTATGGTCAGATATTAAGTCATTGATCAGAGCAGCCTTGTCCGATAATGATCTGCAGTTTAACAGAGCCAGGATAGTGTCAGGGTAGCCGATGATTCGCATCCGCGCCAGCAGAGGGTGTCGTCACCTGAGTACTAGGCTGCCACTTCCGGGCGGCAGCCCAGTTCAGCGGTAAAAGGCGCTGAGGAAGATTAGTCGGTGCGAGGTCTCGTCCAGTCATTGGTATGTTTCTGAGCGGTTTATTCAAGTGGTTATTTGTTCTCTGGTTTACAACTTGCTTTTCTGACTACGGTTTTCTGTTTTTTTTGGATATCCCTTTGGCTTTGACGCTCGGTTGCACGGATTTCCCGGTTCTGACCTCAGCTTGTATTGTGACCACGTTTTTGCTTCCTGTTATTAATAAACCTGCATTTGATTCCACCTCTGTGTTCGAGCGATTCATGACAGATAGAAGCTACAGCCAGTGTAGACTCACTTGTAAGAGTATTAGTAGATCGTGGGAGCACCCGCAGTACCCCATAATCTACTCCACGAGTCAGCTTAGAAGTATGTCTAGGCCACTGTGAAGCCGACACAATAGTGAGAATGAAGAAAGTAAGTGGTGTGTTAGCTGAGGTGGTGGACTTTTTCCGGCCACGATGGAGGTAGTGATAGTGCCTGATACCCATCTCAGAGCACAGAGTGGATATAACAGGATCTAGCTGGTGGTAGGAACGAAGTCTATGTAGCGCAGCAGAGGAGTAAGACACCACAGACTATTCAGGGAGATCAAAGTAGCCATTTATATTAGCCATATGACCATGCAGACAGAAATAAATGTGAGCTATCCAAAAAAATAATCTATATGAAAAAGACAGAGATCCAGAGCTCCACATAGCAGTGTGGTAAGCCATCGAAAGATAAAAGCCAGTGCGCAAGTCGAAAAGCCACAACAGATAGCAGCCCGAGTTGGGTAAAGCACATGAGCCGATACTGTAGCACGCACACAAAACTGATAACCGGCAACTGCAGTAACAGGTACAGTTTTGTTAGCAAACAGCAGAATGGAGGAGCGGTAATTCATCCATTAGTCTGATGCCAGCGGGCACAGTAAAGAAAGCTCGGCACAAACCCAGAGAAGCATGCTGATACGGGACACAATGCAACACCTGCAACCCATGGCAGCCCAAAAATGTGAAATATAGCATTCCACAGGTGCAACATCAGGATGAAGCAACAAAATTAGCCACAGAGAAGTCAAGTCAAGTCAAGTCAGATTTATTTATATAGCGCTTTTTACAATGGAGCATTGTCTCAAAGCAACTTTACAAGTTTAGATAATCTCCTAATAACTACGTCCAATCTCAAATTCAGCAAGCCTAGGGCGACAGTGGCAAGGAAAAACTCCCTAGTTCTAGGAAGAAACCTTGGGAGGACCAAGACTCAAAAAGGGACCCAACCTCCTTGGGCGGCATAGATGATAAATCTAAGAGCGAACTAAAGTCATGGAGTCAAAGTTTGAAAAGAATGTGAAGTATGCACATCGACATTAAGTGGCCCAGGTATGATGATAAATCTAAGAGCGAAACTACAGTCATGGAGTCAAAGTTCGAATAAAATGTGAGTATCACATCGAATCTTAAGTGGGCGGGGTTATATGATGAATAAATCGGAAGAGCGAAAATAAAGTCATGGGGTCCATGGTGAATAAAAAGTGAATTATGCACAGTGGAGCTCCATTCAGATGTACAATCAGGGTGGGGCGGAACTGCCGGAACACAGCTCGGAGAGAAAACAGAAAAATGTAATTAGTTATTTGATTAAGAGCACAGTTGTTATTAAAAAACAATCACTGATGCCATGCTCAATCACTGATGCCAAGTGTAGCATGAGACCCCGGCAGCATTAGCTATAGCAGCATAGCTAGAAAGAGGAGAACCGGAAAGTAACAGTCAAGAGGGATCACATGAGACATCGGCAACTCCACGGGAGGCCGAAGACAGCAACCCAACGTCCCAGATCACCATAAGACTCTTTGACTATGAACCCCCAGCTCTGCCCTTAGTCTAAGGCAAGGATGCACGTTTCAAGATCACGAGGACCGAAGCCCAGTCCAGCCAGATCGCCCACCACACACTTTCGGTTAAAGGACAAGGCATGACAAGGCAGGCAGGCCAGATGTGACTCCAGACTCCGGCCCCAGTAACCCAAGCCATGCATTCCAGTCTAGTATAACCAAAAGTCTGTGTAAATAAGTATGACTTTAGCCTAGGCTTACAAATTTGGAGAGTGTCTGAATCTCGAACTAAAGTGGGAAGTTTATTCCATAGTTGGGGGGCCATGTATGAGAAAGCCTTTCCCCCTGCTGTGACTTTTTTAATTCTAGGAACTGAAAGAAGTCCTGCAGTCCTGTAAGACTCTAAGAGTTCACTCAGATAATGTGGGGCCAGGCCATGTAGAGCTTTATAAGTTATAAGAGTATTTTATAATCAATGCAGAATTTAACTGGTAACCAGTGTAATGATGATAGAACAGGAGTGATATGATCAAATTTTCTTGTTCGAGTTAGCACTCGGGCGGCTGCATTCTGAACTAATTGAAGTTTAGTTATAGATTTACTAGAGCATTCAGTAAGTAAGGCGTTACAGTAATCCAACCTTGAGGTTATAAACACATGAACCAGTTTCTCTGCATCATCAAATGAGAGGATATTTCTAAGTTTAGCGATATTACGTAATTGAAAGACAGCAATTCGAGTGATGCTGCTAATGTGCACATCAAAGGAGAGATCTGAATCAAATTTGACGCCTAAATTTTTTACAGATGGACTGGGCAATACTGAACAGCCATCTAGACTTAAGATAGATGTAGCTAACCTGTCTCTCACAGCCTTGGGTCCCACTAATAAAACTTCAGTTTTATCTGAGTTAAGTAAGAGAAAATTAAATGACATCCAATCTTTTATTTCCTTTACACAGTCCTCAATTTTGTTGATTGTAAGGCTGTCATTAGGTTTGGCCGATATGTACAGCTGTGGATCATCTGCATAGCAGTGGAAACTAATGCAATGTTTACGAATAACTGAGCCTAGTGGTAGCATGTACAGAGAGAATAAAAGCTGGCCAAGCATTGACCCCTGAGGCACACCATACTTCACTTTTGAGAGCTTAGACCTTAGATTATTTATATGAACAAACTGGTACCGGTCAGTTAAGTAGGATTTAAACCAAGAAAGTGCTGATCCCTTAATACCTACAGTATTTTCTAGTCTGTTTAGTAAAACATCATGATCTATAGTGTCAAATGCTGCACTTAAATCTAACAGAACAAGAAAAGAAACACATCCCTTATCTGAGGACATTAACAAGTCATTTAGTACCCTAATTAATGCTGTTTCAGTACTATGATGGGGCCTGAAACCAGACTGAAATGTTTCAAAAATTTCATTCCTTTGGAGGTAAATGCAGAGCTGCTGATAGATGGCTTTTTCTAAGATTTTGGACAGAAATGGTAGATTTGAAATTGGTCTATACTTAGATATCACACAAGGGTCAAGATTGGCTTTTTAATCAGTGGTTTGATAACAGCAGACTTAAAGGATTTGGGCACATAACCAAAGGTAAGGGATGAATTTAAAATAACTAACACTGGCTCTATAACACTAGGTAATACTTGTTTGAGTAAACGTGCAGGAATTGGATCTAATAAACATGTTGATGGCTTAGACGAGCTGATCAGTGCGGATAGTTCAGTATTAGTAATTGGGGTAAAATATTTTAATCTTGATTTACAGCTCATTAAACAGATGTCTTAACTAGTGCTGCATCTGGAAGGTGGCTGAATAGTTTGGTGATGCGATGAGCAGTGAGTTTTATGCCTAATGTTTTCTATCTTATCATTAAAGAAAGTCATGAAGTCATTACTGTTAAAATTACACAGAACGGGAGAGTCACTTTCTGTCGGGTTTTTTGTTAATTTGGAGACTGTATTAAAGAGAAATCTTGGATTATTCTTATTTTTCTCTATGATTGAAGAGAAGTATGCAGCTTTAGCTTTAGTGAGGGCATGCTTATACTCTGCCATGCTGTCCCTCCAAGCAATCTTAAACACCTCCAATTTACTATGTCTCTACTTGCGCTCTAGGTGCCGTGTTCTTTGCTTTAAGGTACGGGTGTTGTCATTTTACCATGGTGCTAGCCTTTTTTCCCTAATGTGTTTGACCCTAGCAGGAGCAATCGTGTCCAGGGTTGAGGGAAGCACACATTCTAATTGGTCATTTACACACTCAAGATGATTGATCTCTGTAGGTGTATTAAATTTCAAGTCTGGTAGGTTTTTAATAAACACAGCTGGAGTAGCAGATGTGATAGTGCGCTTGGTGTGATAACGAGGCAGAAGGATTTTATTTATTAGAGATAGCTCAAATACTAAAAGATAGTGATCTGAAATCAAATCACTTTGCGTGAAAACATCAAGGTTATCTATATTGATACCAATTATATTAGATCTAAAGTATATAACAGAGGGTGGGTTGGTCCCATCACATTCTGAGTGATACCCATGGATTCTAAGATGGACTCGAAAGCAATTTTAAGTGGATCCTGCTCATTGTCAAAGTGAATATTGAAATCACCTACAATTAAAGCCTTATCTGTTGACAGTAGTAAGCAGGAAAGAAAGTTAGCAAATTCCTGAAGAAATTCTGAATAGGGACCAGGCGGGTGGTAAATAGTGATAAGCTGAAAAGAGTGTGGTTTTGACTTCCATAACGATGGATCAGTCACATTAAGAATCAGTATTTCAAAAGAATTAGCCTTGTAATGAGATTTAGCTGTAACACCTAACTCTTTGTCAAAAATTGTGGAAAAAGAAGGAAAAATGGCAGCCGGCAAGCTCAGTGCGCAACGTTCCCCGGAACCCCAAGTAGTGCACGGTCTGAGTGTGAAACTCACACTTCTCTGCTCTTACGTGCAGATGGAGGTGCAACAACTGTTCCAAGACCTGGCAAACCTGAGATATGTGGGTGTCGAGGTCTGCGGAGAAAATCAGGATATCGTCCAAGTAGACCACCACGAAACAGCCCAACATATCATGGAGGACATCGTTAATGAAGGCCTGAAAAACTGACGGAGATGTTGGCCAGGCCAAACAGCATAACGAGGTATTCATAATGGCCCGAGCTGGTGCTGAAAGCTGTCTTCCACTTGTCACGCTCCTTGATACGGATGAGATTGTATGTGTTGCGGAGGTCTAGCCTGGTGAACCACTGGGCAGCACAAAGTTGTTCCAAAGCCAAGGGTACCAGAGGAAGAGGATAAGAATATTTTTGGTGATAGGGTTGAGAAAATGGTAATTGATACATGGTCTTATTGACTTGTCCTGCTTGGGTATAAAGAAAAACCCAGCAGAATCCGGCGAGGTGGAAGGGCAGATGAGACCGAGACGGAGGTATTCAGTGATATGGTCCTTCATAGCCTTCTCCTCTGCCAGTGAGAGAGGATATAAGTGGGCCTTGGGTAGCGGTGCATCGGCTAGAAAGTCTATCGCACAGTCATACAGACGGTGAGGTGGCAGGGCAGTCGGCGCCCCCTCGCCAAACACTAGGGTGAGGTCCTGGTAGGCCCATAGAATGTTGGATGGAAGGACTGAGGAAACAGCAGGTAATGTGGGAGGGCTGACCTGGGGAGCAGGAAGGCATAGAAAGTGGTCCAGGCACCAAGGTGACCAGTGTAGGAGCTCCTGCATGGACCAAGGTTATGGAGACAGAGCCAGGGAAGACCCACCAATTCTGTTCTCAGATCGGGGCATAATCCCTGCCGGAAGGTGGGTATAAGGGTGGCCGCATTTAAACCACTCTGAGCTGCCAAGGTGCGGAACTCAAGCTGAAGCTGAGGACCTCACAGGAGCTGGGGGTGACAAGCCGGCGAAAGGAGAGGCAGACACACGCAGAGACTGGATGTAACACAGATGGTGTTTATTACGGGATACAGACAAAGCGGTAAACAAAACAGTCCAGGGTCGATAACGGGCAAGCGATAAGCAACAGAGCTGAGAAGGACAAAGCGAGAGACTAGGTGAAAAGATAAAATAGAAGTTGGAACCAGGCATGTACGCGATAAACAGAGTGCATAGACCCGAAGAGAGAACCAAGAGACTTAGCAAGGAACCTAGGAAGCAAAAACGTATAAATAGGAGAGAACCAAGGGCTGAAATTATAGATATAGGGTGCAGGTGATTAGAAAGTGGGAGAACTGGAACGTGGTAGAATGTGGGCGTGGTCCTCCGAACCGGCTGCAGGTGTGACAATAGGGATAGAGTCATTATTTGCTCATTATTTATAATAAGCTTTCTTCTTTAAAAAAGTAAATTAATTTTAATTAAAAAGAAAACCTGAACAGAACATACCTCCAGCTAACAGAAAGTGTTCCTTATGGTGGCCAACAAAATGTCCCCACAACGTAAACAATATCAGCGCAGACTATGGTATAATAACTTTCTAATGCGATTAAATTAGTGCTTACCATAAAGTTCCTGATCTCACCAGCAGCTGGTTCTGGACTGAGAACATTTCTTTCTGTTTAGTCCTCTGATTCTCCTTAAAACACACCATATGATACATGGTGGAGTCCAGTTCTGGGGCAGCTTTGGGTTTTTCCTCAAGACAAAATAAGGCCATGAAAGAAATGAATCAAGGCTCTGTTATAAGTTTAATACTATCTATCTATCTATAATGTGTGAGTGTGTATGTGTGTGTGTGTGTGGGTGAAGATTCTTACTATATATAAAATGTAATGTTGGTATTGCAATTAAATCTGGACTAAAATCAGATCGGAATTCATTCTAATCGAATACAGACTGTAAACTTAGTCTGATTAAGTGAAGTTTATCACTCAAGGTTTATTCAGATTTTCCTGTTTGGTTGAATTTTCAGTTTCTATGTGTGTACTGTGTGTGTCTACTGTGTGTGTACACATACTGTGTGTGTGTGTGTACTGTGTGCATAGGTCTTTATGAAATGTTTGCTTGAAAGGATACTTCCATGGCTTGTTGATACGGGAATTCTTTCAAGTAAACAGAAAGCCTATATTGAGCGCCAAGGCATGAATGAGCATGTATTCTGTTTAAAGACTGGTATTGATGATTTTAAACATGAATCAGCTAAGTTGTTTATGGTTTTTTTGGATTTTAAAGATGCTTTTGGAACATTGTCACATAATATTATGACTCATGCTTTGGAAGAAATACAGCTTCCTAAGATGTATGTGGATATAGTGAGAGATGTTTATAAGGATTCTTGGTTACAAGTTATCTGTGGTAAACACCTCACTAGACCAATATCATTGGGCGTTGGAATTAAAACTGGATGTCCTTGGAGTGCTGTAAATTTTGTTTTGGCTATTAATTCCTGGCTTAAGTGGTTATGTATGTACGCTCCGCTTCAGGTTTTGTCTCCTAAACCAGTTCAAGGTTATGCTGATGATGTAGTGTTTGCATCCAGAGATGAGAATGTAATTAAAAATATGTTGTCTTGTACTGATACATTTTTAAGATGGTCAGGTTTAGAAGTGAAGCATACTAAATGTGCAGTGTTTTATGAAAGAAGGAGTGGAGGAAACCGGTGGTATAGATCTAAGACAGACAAACCCCCTGTTTTTTCAGTTTTTTCGAGTTTATGATAGGCATGAGACTTACAACTATTTGGGTCACAAAATTAATGTTGCAGGAGATTGGAGTTATCAAGTGGAAGAAATGGTTCATGAGTTTAAATCTAGATTAGAGCTGATTGATGCATCCCCTCTCCCTATAGTAATGAAATTAGAAGCAATAGGAAATATTGCATTGGCCAAAATTCAACATTTGTTTGCCAATATTCATATACCTCAGCATGCTCTGCAAGAAATGGATGCTAAAACTGTGCAAGTTGTGCGGAAATGGTTTAAGCTAAATACGCACTCAACCAGATGCTCCATGTTTCAAAGTCGGAAGGATGGAGGTTTGGGGATTCCAAATTGTATGTGGTTATATACTGCCACTCGACAAGCACATCTTATCAATATGCTGAATAACGATGATAAGTTTGTTCGAGAAATGGCAAGAGCCTCTCTACTTTTGGATTGTAAACGAAGAAAAGTTCCGTTTGCTTGTGGGGAGGAGGACAATTTTTTGGGATTTAGAAGGAAGGCAAATGGGAAATTGGATGGGCAAGCGCAGGGTTTTGGTGTATCATCAGACTGGCCAGATCTGAATGATCTGTGTAAAAGAACAAATACAGAATTAAAATGGATAACATCTAGTCAGGAGTTGATAAATGTTTCTGAAGCAGTAGTGAGTCATATACCTCAAAGATTATGAAGTATCAAGCCTTGATCAGTATAATTGAAAACTTAGGATTTAAGTGTCAACTTATAGTCCTGGTGTTTGGAAGTCTTGGACATGTGCACAGATTGGCAGTACGTGGTCTCTGTCTTGGAGGTTTTAATAAAGTAAAAGCTAAACAGGTACTAAAATATTGTTCTGTATCAGCGATTATTGGAAGTCTGCATATTTGGAAGAGGCGTTGTTTTCTTTATCCTTGATTAAATTGATTAAATGTTTTAATAATGTGATTAATGAAATTGTAATATTTTGGTGAGCAATGAACTGTGTATCATGTTGGATGTATTTTAACAAATTTGTTCCCTGATGAAATAATTTATTTTATATTTGGAAACAAATAAAGTATACATGTGTGTGTATACAGTGGGATGTATGTGATTCCAGTACAGAGAATGGGTAACTACACCACAGTCCATTGCACTGTGGGTAGTAGTCACCAAGCAACCGAGTTAAACACAGGAGACCAAGACAAACTAATAATAATAATAATAATAAACACGAATAGACCGGGCGAATATTAAATGCGAGATTCATTATCAGGAGCAGCAAAATAGTGCTATCATGAGAAAATAAAGGAAATTAACACTTCTGAATGTGTTTTCATAACTTGTTTGTGTTGTGATTGACTACACATTCTAACAGTCCAGAAATTATAATCTGTTGAGGCCCACCTTCAGTTTATAAACGGATGGATTCAGGATCTGCAGGTTATCAGTCAACGACCAGAAAACACTCAGTCAGTAGCACAGAGGTAAATGATCACCTCACACACACTCTTCAATGACCACAGTAAACCAAACAAAATCACTTTTTCCGAAACCAAAAAACTGCACCAACTTTAGTCATTACAGTTTGATTTTTATATTTGCATGTTTAATTTCAATAATTGTGCTTTCCTTAAAAACAATGTTGTTTCTGTTGATTCTACACCGTTTTGGATCTGATGTTTAGTGTAAATGTAAATTTCTAATTACTATAGTTACTATTATAGTAATATTATACTATTACACTTATTTCTTATTATGCCAGTTATACTTATTTATATTATCTTTATTCCTTCGGTGTTGCACTCACAGCACCTCAATGAACCTGCACTCAAACCTCGGGTGATGCTCAGGTACACTGTACAAGTGGAGCAGGTACACTGAACATGCATGGCTGCCATAGCAGGGTTTTTAACACGTTGGCACTCTCCTATTTAAAACTGAAGCAGCGGTGTGATTATGGGGGACCAAGACAGTCAGTGATGTTCCACCCTACTGAATAATATCCACTAGTGTAGACAAGGCCCATGCAGAGGTACGCTAAAAAATGGACAGGTGCATCAGTGGAGGGAGAGTTATGTCTGTTACCTGTTTTATTTACACTGCACTGATACAGTGAACTTTCAATGTGTTTTAAGTTCAGCTTTTGGTAATGTATGTATATGTTTCATACAGTGGTGATTCCATATGTGGCAGGAACATCGAAACAATTGAGACGCATAATTGCCAAACACCGCGTCTCAGTGGCTGTAATGTATGTACACCTCTCACCATCTTACAATGGAGCCATCGCAGCCCTTCCCCAATCATGTGTGAATGGCACATGTAGCACTTGTCTATAGCTCCTGCTAATACACAAAGGTGTGACAACTACAATGAGGGTATCAATTGGACCAGATA
>JAJAGP010004325.1:0-52079 GCA_025084515.1 Ancistrus triradiatus | reverse complement strand
GGATAGTTATAGCTTCAGAAGTCTTTGTGTTCTTAACCACACCTTTGTCCAGAAGCCCTTTGATATCCCCTTTGCAAACCGTGGTGAATTATTTGCAGTGGAATCCACACAGAACATTCTGAAGTGTTTTATTCTGAAATGATCAAAACCACCACAGTTGATGACAAGGGGAATTCTGGAAGGTGACTGGTTGTGCCAGATCAAGTTTATACTGGTTAATATAAATGGGCTAATTACTCTTCCAAACCAGGTATTTTACTAATAAAATTGTACCTGTGTAAAAAAAAAGTTCCATAAAGCTCCACTAAGAGTTTACATTTACAGTGTTTACAGCAGTTAAAGTTATGGGTAAGGCCCTTGCTCAAAGGCCCAACAATGGCATGTTGGCCGAGCTGGGACGTGACCTCAGAGCCTATTATTAGCACAGAGCCTCAACCACTGAGCCACCACTGCAACCTGCAACCTTTTCTGAAATCCTTTTTTTGCAGATGGAGAAATAGTTCATTAATCATACAAAAGAACCTTTCAAAATCATGTAGATGTTACAAGAAATAGAAAAGTGTTTATTTTATTTTATTTCAGTTGGTTTTGATGGAAGTACATTCCAAATCAGAAAATGTTGGGATGGTTTGGAAAATACTAAAAAGAAATGTATTTATTTTGGTATATCTTATTTGTGTTCTTTTTTTTCTAGTTTTATTTATCTATACAAACTCTGTTCACTTAAAAAACAGGAATATAATAATCTTCACACATTCTTCCACAAGACAGTATCTATAATCAGTACCACCTATGTCTAATAAATCATTCTCTTGTGTAAAACAGCCTGAAGAAGCTGAAGAAGCCGTTATATACAGTAATTATACCGCCTCTAAGGTAAGACTGTAATCTTCTGATCTATTTAAGCCAGTGGTGGCATTAGACCCACTAAAATCACGACTGTAAAAAAATCTATTTTATTCTGAATTGCCGAGCAGAACTACAAGACAATTCACTACAGGGACTACATTTCCCATAATGCCCCGGCATCATTCCAAAAGCTTGAGCAGCTAAGGTTTTAAGTCAGAGGCAGCTGTAACTACTTAAAATAAAGGACATCCACGCTGCAGGAAAAGTAATGATACCTCATAGCTCTGTTTAAATATGTAGTATTTAAGTGGATTATTTTTATGCATAGTTATGCCCCTATGACTGATTGGCAAGCAGAGGGGTATGGCTGTGCCCCTCTAAATTCTCTGTGTGCCCCAGTATGACAAGTAATCTAGAAACGCTCCTGATTTATGTAATTAATTAATGCAGCCAGTCCCCCATATAGTACAATTACTGAATTATTGAGTTTTCACAGCCTCAAAAGATCATGACCAGATCATTACTTACTTATTTCTCTGACATTGTCTAGGAGAGGGAATATATTCCTATTACTACAAGATCATGTTGGCAAACACCACATTTACTAATCTGCCCAGGCCATAGTCTGTGCTGGCATTATGTTTGCCAAATCAATATAAAACCCTTTCACTACCCAGTTTAAGTTGTGTAACTGTAATTGTGGTTTACTCCATGTTCCAGGTCACTCCACCAGTGGATGAGATCGTCTACAGCTCTGTGGTACAACAGTAAGAGGTGAGTGTTCATCAGGGCCAGAGCTGGGCCACTTTTCAGCTTGGGTGTTTCCATAGCAACCACCTAGCAACACCTTAGCAACATCATAGCAACCATTTGGGACACCATAGCAACCACCTAGCAACACCATAGCAACACCATAGCAACCACATAGCAACCGACTAGCAACATCATAGCAACCACCTAGAAACCCCTTGCAACCCCCTTGCAACCACTTAGCAACATCGTAGCACGCACCTGGGACACCATAGCAACCTTCTAGCAACACCATAGCAACCACTTAGCAACCAACTAGCAACATTATAGCAACTACCTAGCAACACCTTAGCAACCCCCTTGCAACCACTTAGCACCATCATAGAAACCATCTGGGACACCATACCAACCACCTAACAACACCATAGCAATCACCTGGGACACCCCAGCAACACCATAGCAACCACCTGAGATACCATAGTGACACCATAGTTGCCACCTAGCAGCACCATTGCAACCACCTGGCAAAAGATAGCAATCATTTAGTAACGACATAGCAACAACATAGACTACCGAAATCACTGCACCTTATTCAACATGTAGCAACACCATAGAAACCAAGACACACCATAGCAACCACTTAGCAACATCATAGCAACCACCTAGGATGTCAACAACACCATAACAACATCCTAGGACACCATAGCAACCACCTAGCAACAACAAAGCAACCAGCTGGGACACTATAGCAACCAGCTAGCAACTACATGGGACACCATAGTAACCACCTAGGATGTCAGTGACACCATAGCAACCACAAAGCAACCACTTAGCAACATCATAGCAACCACCTAGCAACACCATAGTAACCACCTGGGATACCATAGCAACACCTAACAAACACCTGAGATACCCGAGTGACATCATAGCAACCATGTAACAACCACATAGAAACCAACTTGCAACACCTTAACAACTACCTCACAACCACTTAGCAACACTACCCGTTACCATAGCAAGCACCTCTGATACCACAGCAACCATCTGAGATACCATAGTGATACCATAGCAACCACTTAGCAGCATCATTGCAACCACCTGGCAAAACATAGCAACCATGTAGTAACAACTTAGCAACAACATAGCCTACCGAAACTGTTGCACCTAATTGAACATGTAGCGAGAACCTAGGAATTGGAGTCCACTTTAGCTGTGGAACCAGTTTGCGTTTCCTTCAGGAAATGCACTTTTCTAGTTATTATTGTTATTCTAGCTGGTTTTCTGGTATAAATGGGATTTAATTATAGTTATTATGGCTTCTTGATTACGTTCAAGATGTTTAGTACTCCCAATAGTGATGTACTTAAGGGGAAAAAAATTTAAATTTATCATATTTTTCCAATAGTTTACTTAATTATTATTATCAAGTCAGTTCTAGTGAAACTCAGAAATCAGTGGATCATCTGGAAAGGTACCCAAACATTCACACGCGATACATTTTGTGATTTTATGATTTACCATATTTTAATATTAAAATGTGATGAGCAGCAGATCACACAAGCATTAAAGCAAAGCGTAAGAATAAAACACAGCACCAGCAAGGTTCCTCTTTATCATCAATCATGGATTTTCTCTTAACCAGATCTCATACTTCTCCTTCCAAATCCCATTGGGAACTTTCTCAAAAAATACAGATAAAACTAAAAGATTACTAAAGGAAAAAAAAGTCAAATTAAATTATTACTAAAAAAGTGCTTTGTATGTGTTCAGACTACTTCATTTTTTATTTTGTACTTGAACAACACGTGTCACATTTCTGAATCTATGTAGCATGTTAACAGGTGAGGTTAATGAACATGCGATTCCACTGCTGTGCCAACAGATGTGCCCAGGCACGTGTGATGTCTGTTCTGGGCACATCTGCTGTTAAAACAGTGGAATTGCATGGGCTACATGAAAATCTGAGGGATTCTGCATTGAGGTAACAATTTTTCCTCTGTATTGTGTGTCTTTCCTCCTGTTCTTAGGGCGAGTCATGATTCTGGGTTGCTGTGTGCTACAGCTGGGGCACGGCCTGGAGGTTATGTTCAATGGACAACTATAAAAGAAAGATTGTGAAGATAACATGACGCTTTGTCTTTGGCCTCTGTGCTGCTGCTCTATGTGCTATTTTCAAATCTGTGCACTTGGTACTTTCATGTGTGTCAGTTTGTATTTAGTCACTGAATGATTGCATACGCTCCAAACATAGTGTACATAGTGTCTGCCAGTGCTGCTTACATGTTTTCATTCATGTTTATTTCTTATGGATAGATAACTGCTTTGTATATTGTTTTATTTAGATTTAGGCGAGTTAGTGTTGGCATTTCGTTTGGCCTGGCTCAGTAGTGGAGAGGTGGCTCGTTAGATAGTTTTTTGTTTGTGTCACAGTAAATTACTGTTGAAAATCCACTTGAATATTTGTTTATTGGGTTTAGGACTGTTGTAGTAGAAGTCCCGACCCTTCCAAGCTGCCACCGTTGGGCCCTTGAGCAAGGACCTTAACCGTCCATTGCTTGGATAATTCATGGTATGATTGTATCAGTTGTACGTTGCTCTGGATAAGGGCTTCTGTTAAACGGAAATGCACTGTGGTACCCTGCATCTACAACATCATAACCCCTGAATGGGGCTTTTATGATTGGAAACTGTTTAAATTTCAAATGCCTTTCATGGATTAGCACTTGCTATTTTTTTCTTCTTCATGCCTGTTTTTGAATATTTAAAAAAAACAAGCCAGGAAGGCTTTAAACTTTCGTTCTTACATAATGTTATTACTTCGTTATGGCTGTAACGAAAGGCTCTCTTCCAGTTTTATTGCAAGGAAAGAGAGAGTGGTAGAGATGAATAAATGGGGACCAATCCCCAAGGAGAACTCCTTTCTTTTTCTTTGTCTTTTAACTGGACACCTGCAGCAGCTCACCTTAGCCAACCATCTCATATGGTATCTACTGCTCTTATTGTAAACTCCAGTCTTACAATGGCATTAGGAAGATATGTTCATCTGAACCATGTCCCAAATGTAATGCTATGATTTTTAGCTACAAATTGGAGGAATCACTCTGCCATTGACTGAGCATCCAGCAAAAGTTGCACCGAATAATCCAAATATACATCCATCCTAACTGTGAAGCATGGTGGAGGAGCATCACCTTTTGTATTGCTTTGCTACCCCAAGTCCTGGACGTCTGGCAAATGTTAAAGGAAATAATGAATGAATGAATAATGAAATACAGGGTGACACTGACACAGGTTTGCACCATTTAGTGTGTGTGTGTGTGTGTGTGTGTGTGTCTCACCTAATCACCTATTACATCAGCCACCAGATTACCAGACAGACAGGAATATGTCCTCACCACAGAAACTACTCAGATCCTCATATGGGCTCTCATCATTTCCAGGCTTGATTACTGCAATAACGTGCTTTCAGTACTGTCTTCATGTCCAAGCTGAAGCTGGAAGTGGGACTGTCCATCTGGTTCACAACCTACCAAAATGTTCTCATGTAATTCCTTTACTGAGATGATTCCACTGGCTTCTTGTTACTGTTCAGCTCAGCTAAGATTGTCCTAGTTTTCCAGGCCTCAGTAGTTTCTGTTCCATGTTAATTACAGTTGCCTGATTAAGAGCTACCCACCTGATGCTCAACTTCAGGTCTTTGTTAGTGCGGGGTTGTCATACAGCTCCAGAGCTTTTTCTCGGTTTGATCCCCACTTTGGACTCCATCTGTGTATAGTTTGCATGTACTTCTTGTGTCCAAGTGGGTTTACTCCCTGCTCTAAACTCTACGTCTCTGACCGGGAGCGGGCGCTCCTGCGTGTGGTCACGCAGCCGCGAAGTCGGGTGGCACGCGTTTACTCCCAGGTATGTCCCCATTGGTGAAATTAGTTTCCCCACTCCTGTGTCTCCTTTGAAGACTCACCTTTATTTTCACCTCAATTTTTATTTTGTTTTTGAGCAAGGCAAAAGTGTATATAAATATATATATAAAGTATATATATACCACACACACACACCACACACACATTGAACTAACTATATATCTATATAGTATATATATATATATATATATATATATATATATATATATATATTATATTATATATATATATATCTATATATACATATATATATAGTTATCTTACAATAAGCCAAATAATTATTTTCATTTGTTTATGCTTTTCAAAGGTAAGTGGATTTCAATCCAGCCAGTTGATAAACTGAAGGGCCACATCCCCTCTGTTTTTTTCTTCAGTTTCACCACACTGAGGTTAGCGGAAGAGGAACCTTTTACACACAATACCCACGATACTAAGGAGAAGCCCTAAAAGCGTTTAAAAATGCTCTCGCTTATGATTGTCTTTCTTTCATGTAAGTATTTCTGATTATATTTTACACTGATTTGAACAAAAAGTTTTCAGGAGTATTCATCAGTGCGACTCACTGAAACCAGTGAATGACTGAAATGCATTTAGTAACATATTTAGTTGTGTTTTCTATACAGACATTGAAAGTGGGACACTGGCAGCAAGACACTTAACTCTTAAGACTGGATCTTCTGTCACCATCCCCTGTCATTATGATATGAAATACTCACAGCATAAGAAATACTGGTGCTATGATCGTCAGAACCGATATAATCGATGCAGAATTCAGACTTATGCCAATAATACAGAGGGGAAAGTGACAGTGACTGATAATCCAGCTGAGAGTCTCTTTACTGTTGCTATGAGAGACCTACGGGAAGAAAACACTGGAATGTACTGGTGTGCTGTGGAGATCAGTGGAATTTTGCGAGATATTACAAATGACCTTACATCACAGTAAAGTCAGGTATGAGATTACAATTATCAAAAACCGCTAACTGATTTATAAGTCTGTTTTAGTGCTGTTTCTCACACTGTTTATCATTTATCATGTAATATTGTATGATTGTGTTCAGATCCTGATGTTTCTGTGCTGGAGAGCAAAGTGAGGGGTGAGGAAGGAGGCAATGTCACAATCCAGTGTCTCTACAGTGCTGCATATAAGAATGAACAGAAGCAGTGGTGCAGATCTGCAGATAAGACGTGTTACAGTGTAGGGAAGACTGATACATCCCAGAATTCAACAGTGCAGATCAGTGATGATGGAAGAAGCTCCTTTAGGGTGCAGATGACTGGACTGAAGAAGAGTGATGCTGGCTGGTACTGGTGCAGGGCAGGAGATGTGGAGGTTCCTGTTCACCTCACCATCACTGATGAACCTGCAGGTATGAAACACTGAACTGTAATAAATTCCTACACCCACTAGCAAAGAAACCCAAAACCACTCTAAGTGATGTTATATATATATATATATATATATATGGTTATTCTTGTTTCTTTTTTGTCATGCACCAGTATAGCTAAAGAAATTCTCACAAAAAATCTCACAAAATTAGCATATTTCATCCGACCAATAAAAGAAAAGTGTTTTTAATACAAAAAAAGTCAACCTTCAAATTATTATGTTCAGTTATGCACTCAATACTTGGTCGGGAATCCTTTTGCAGAAATGACTGCTTCAATGCGGCGTGGCATGGAAGCAATCAGCCTGTGGCACTGTTGAGGTGTTATGGAGGCCCAGGATGCTTCGATAGTGGCCTTAAGCTCATCCAGAGTGTTGGGTCTTGCGTCTCTCAACTTTCTCTTCACATATCCCACAGATTCTTTTAGCGGGTCAGGTCAGGAGAGTTGCAGTCCAATTTGAGCACATAATAACATGGTCAGTACACATTTATCAGTGGTTTTTGGCACTGTGAGCAGGTTGCCAGTCCGTGCTGAAAAATGAACTCTTCATCTCCATATCACTCTTCAGCAGATGGAAAGCTGAAGTGCTCCAAAATCTCCTGATAGCTAGATGCATTGACCTCTGCCCTTGATAAAACACAGTGTACCACACCAGCAGCTGACATGTGCCCCCCAGACCATCACTGACTGTGGGGACTTGACACTGGACTTCAGACATTTTGAGCATTCCTTCTCCCTCTCCCCCAGTCTTCCTCCAGACTCTCTGGCACCCAAAAAGATTGATTTCCCCGATGACATGCAAAATTTTGGCTTCTCATCCGAAAAAAGTACTTTGGACCACAATCCTCCTCAGGGTCCGTTCACCTCTTCTCTCCTCGAGTGTCAGCGTTTTCCTTTCTTCCACACACTTTTCCTTCCTCAAGACGTCCCACTGAGGTTGCCCTTGATACAGCCTCTGGGAACAGCCTGGTCGTTCAGAAATTTCTTTCTGTGTCTTACCACCCTCTTGTCTTGAAGGGTGTCAATGAGGGCCTTCGGGACAGCAGTCATGTCGGCAGTCTTACCCATGATTGCGGTTTTGAGTAATGAACCAGGCTGTGAGTTTTCAAAGCCCCTCAGGGAATCTTTTGCAGGTGTTTTAGAGTTTTAATTTGTTGATCGATGATTAGGTAGTTAATAGCTGTTTAGAGAACCTTTCATGATATGCTAATTTTTGTGAGATTTTGGGTTTTCATGAGGCTTGTTATGCCAACATCATCAGTATTAAACAATACAAGACTTGAAAATCTTTTCAGTGGTGTGCAAAATGAATCTAAATATATGAAATTTTATTTTTATCATTACATTAGGAAAAGAATTAACTTTATCACAAACATGCTAAGTTTTTTGAGAAGGACCAGTATGGTTATATTATATATATATCTATATATAATATATATATTCGATGTGTGTGTATATATCTCTATAGATATATATATCTATCTATGTCCTATATATATATATATATGTATATGTAATGTATATATATAGGTTGTTTATCAACAATAATAAATAATATATATCATATATATATATATATATATAATATCTATTGTTATATATATATATATCTATATTATAGATATATTATTTTTTTTTCAAACAGAAAAAACACTACCGGTATATCTCGATTTTTTTATAGAATATATAATCTATACAATTCCTTTTTTAAGAGATGTTTTTCATTTTTCATGTTTTGGACTTAAAATACGTCTTTTATTTTTAATTAATTCATTTATTTGTTGTTGTTTTTGGATCCAGCATTAATGAGTGTGTTGATGGTAACACATATCAGACACTTACATGGTATACACTTTTTATATATTAACCAACAACACAAACAGCCAAATGGGACCCTCCTTTAAGGGTTAAAACTGTAACACTTAAACAAAACTGATTTTAAATAGCTAAGTAACTGCTTAAGATGATTTCTGCTTTTCAAAAGTAAGTGAATGGAATTCTTAGTAAAGGTGTTTTTTTCAGTTTTGACAACAGTGACTGTAACCACTCATCATGCCACGACTTGGGCGTAAGTAAAGCTCCTTTTGGTAATACTGAACAATGCATTTACTTTATGACTATTTTCATAGTTCTGAACTAATAAAAAAAAATTGTAATTTTTGTTACATATACATTACTTACGGTAAGAATGTTTACTATTATTCATCAAATTTATTTGAAATGTGCAGATTTTTAACTTTCAAGTACAAGCATGACAATTTACTCTCCTTAAATATAGGACTGGATTAAATATTGCCTGCTGGCTTTACTGAAATCATTACAGTTCTAAATGTTACATGCTTGCTTTTCTTTCTCACACTTTGTCACATTGTTCTCTTGTTTTTTAAACACAGGTCTGTTTCAAAGGATAATTCAGGTAACACCAGATATGCATATTAATGAGATTCTGCTAACTGTCTTGTAAATAGTTTTTACATGCTGTTAACTCTCACCCACAGCAGCATCTGTGACTGCAGTTTCAGGCACCAAGGAAACCACGTGAGTGCAAAGTCATTCTTGTAGCAGGCTGAAGGTTATCTTGGTTAGTAAACACCTGAGGCTGAAAGTCTCTCTCTGCCCTTTTACTGATTTGATGATTGTTCCTAATGTTCCAGAGTCTTACAAATTAAATTGCCATATTTGGTAACCTATTACCTATCAGCCATCAATAAAACGTTATGGAAACCCCAGTCAAAACGCATGTATTTACTACATCTAACATCATTAATATATTGATATTATATACCAGTATTTTTTTCGGATCATGAGGCGCCTTAAAATCATTTAATTTGCTCAAAAAGATCCACAGTGCGCCTTAAAATGCGGTGTTCTATGTATGAATTATTCTGGTCGAGCCTTCTGAACCTAGAACCGATTGTAGATTGTACAACCCTGCGCCATAATCTGCAAAATGTTTTAGCACGGTCTTGGTAAGTTCGAAGCTTACGACAACCGTAGTCGCATCAAGCGGAGTAATACGGTATGTGCTTCAGCATTAGGGTACGTGCATTCATTCATTTATTTTCGAAGCGGATTTCAAACTCAGCGCTATCAGTCATGCAGTACAACATGGACATAGAGCAGCTGCGAGAGAATTCAGCATTAACGAATCAATGGTACGGAAGTGGAGGAAGCAAGAAGACGCCCTGCGCCAGGTAAAGACCAAACTGAGCTTCAGAGGGAACTGAAGAGTTTTGTTTCATTTAATGCGCCTTATAACCCGGTGCGCTTTATGTATGAAAATATACCTGTTAGCAGCCGATCGTTGATATTGCGTCTTATAATCCGGTGTGCTTTATAGCCCGGAAAATACGGTATATTATATATATTTTTAACTTTATATTATATATAATATATAATGACGTGTGTTATATAATAAGTGTGTATGTTAATGCTGTCAAACAATAATCTATTTAATTGTGATTAATCACATTACTTTTGTTGTAGTCATGTTGGTAACCCACATGTTTATTTTGTTCATGATTCTAATAGTTCCTCTAAGAGTAGGTGTGAAGGACACTTTGTTGCTGTTCACTTTGTATTCCTGTAAGGCAGGGGAGTTTCTAGACTACTGGGGCACACACAGAATTTAGAGGGGCACAGCTGTACCCATCGGCTTGCAAACCAATTTCAGGGGCACAACTCTGCGTAAAAAATAAAGCTGTTAAACACTAAGTAGATGAAGTGATGTAATACTAAAGTGGGTGTTACCCAGGCATGGATGAGAAATGAAGAACAAATTAACACTAAAGATTTTTTATTAAGTGCATTCATTTTGTTTATGCTAAAGGATGTCTTTGCCTTTGCTTTAGGGCTCTAATTTGTACTTGTGGTACGTATACAGTTATAAGTGGCTTGCCTGCAGAGTGGCTGGCTTTGTTTTAAATATCTGTGGATGTTACTCAAAGTGAAAAAGCCAAAGAAACTGGCTCTGACTGAAAGCTCTGGGAAATATGTTGGAGCATAATGGGAAATGTAGTGCCTGTAGCGAATTAGTGTGGCGTGTCCTGTAGCTCTGCTGAGCTGAGATAGGGTTTTTACCGCTGTGATGGTAGTGAGGCACAGCAACATCTTACTGAGGCATGAGTCCCTGCAAATTGGGTCTGATGATGGCCCTGTTGCAAGGGTTCCAGATTCACCACGACCCTCATTATCATTGTCATATATTTTATTAAGATTCCTGTTATTGATATTTTGAATACTTTTGGTGCTTAACTGCGAATCAAACATTTGTTAAATGAATATGTTCAATTTTACACTCAATCCAGTTTGCTGATATGGATACCCGTAAGATGAAACTGATTAGCAGAACTATTGGTTAAATCATCATAGATCCATTTTGTGAAGGACAGAATTAAGGCTAATGTGTGCCAATGAATGTGTGTCCTACCTACAGTCAAGCTGAGAGCAACATTTACTGGCCTGTGATTGCTCTAGTACTTTTGGTACTGGTAATTCTGGTCATTGCCATAATCTACGCATTTAAGAAGAAGAACAGTGAGTGCTTTCTGTCTTTGTATTTGTATTTTGAAACAAAATCATGTTTCTATTACGGTTCTGTGAAGTATCCGTTTACTTCTAACAACATCTGTCTCACTTCCAGAAGTGGAAAATCCATCCAGCACTCCAGAAAGAAGCAACGATCCCACTCCTCACACTGTTAGTATTTAATGTTTAATATATGAAACAAAAAGAGAGTGCTTTTTTAGTGATTGTTTATTTAACACTTATTTTCCAGGCTGAGAGCGAAGTATCATACATCTCAGTTGCTTTCAAGTCGAGGGTAAAGAAATCAGAAGAAAACAACCTGCAGCAGGTTTGCTTTCATTTTAAAGCACATTAGTGTTACAGAGGTGGATAAATAATATATTTATTAGCTTGAGATGCCCCTTGTTTGGGCGGACAGAAGAGTTAACCAAAATTCCCAGTGATTTTGGGGTTGAAGGCTGTGATTAGAAGATATTTGGACAGTGTCAACCAAAAAACTGGAAAGTTCAAGACTAATTCTAAAAGTAAGCAGCCTAGCAGTTTCAGTTGTAACATTTTCCAGTAGTAGGTTAAAAACAGACGTGTCTACACAGGTATCACATAAAAATATTGTAAGAAACCTTTAAACTCCTTATTCTACTTTCATTATTAGAAAACTGCATTTCCGGTTGCCAGATTGACGCAAATAAATCTCTGTAGCCATGAAAACTAGCACCAGATTCAGTGTTACATTTGGTCAGAGTGTCTCAGGTTTGAAAATGTGTACCTGCAACCTTAACACAAAGGTTCTGTGAACGTCACATCCCATATTCCAAGAAAACATTTGTGTATTTTTGAAAAACCCAACTGCTTCATCTGATGTCTTTTTCTGTGTACAGTCTTGTGCATTTTCTAAGCCAAATGACTTCGACAGCAGCCCACTGATTCATTTTGTAATCAATTCTAAAGCACTACTGAATTATTAATAACTGCGCATTTAATTCGATTCCCTTCTGCTTCAGATCTGATGCAGAACATGAGCTACAGCTCTGTCTCGATTTCTTCTGGCATGGAAAATCTCACGTCTGTAGTAGCAACAAGAAATTGAGATTTATAGTCAAGTCCACAAAAGCAGCCTAGCCAGCAACTCTATTTTTATCCTTTACTATTAGCTCCAGTTCTGACTCTCTCTTTTTTTTTTTTTTAATTACACAATTGTCCAGGCAATGTGCCCTGTCATCTTGGGAGATATCTCTCACTTTCCAAAATGAGGTCATTATAAACCCCCAACATCCACTCAGGCACTCTTGTACATCACTTTAATTAATTTCCAGTATCATAAAACTTCTCAAGGATAAATGTATGATTACACCATTGTGCTCTTGACTGTGCTGACTTCACTACATTTTTAATTATTTGATTGCACAATGTCACTATCTCTACTTAAAGGTAACAAAGCATAATAAAATACTAGTAATAAAAAAAAATTACAGTTAATCACCTTTAAAATCTCCCTCATAATCCCCTGTTTTACTCTTCGGATGCTCTTTGCATCATTGGGGCGGCACGGTGGCTCGGTGGGTAGCATCGCCGCCTCACAGCAAGGAGGTCCTGGGATCAATCCCAGGGTGGAGTGGCCTGGGTCCTTTATGTGTGGAGTCTGCATGTCCTCCATGCATACTAAAGTAGGGGTGAGCAAATAGGGAGTCATGGGCTACATACCCATAACAAAATACAGTGATATGTATATTTTATATACATGTATGTATGGCCGACATACGGGCAACATAGTGTACCCTATAGTGGGCAACATTCTGAATAAATTCCTTAAACACCCCTGTACTAAAGTTTACTCTGAACATTCACTATTCTGATTAGGTGGCAAAAGTATAATTTGAAGTATAATTTGTAATGCATGTGTCATATAACTCCCCCTATCAAATGAAGCGTTTGTAAGAAGGACCTGGTTGTGGCTTATATATCTCTGACCTTCCATGTTCTAGAGATCTTCAGGAGTTGTTGAAGATGGAACAATATACAGCTCTTTGGTTTTCCAGTAAGAGGTATGTGTTTCCAAATATGATTCTACAAGTTTAAAGGTTAACCTTTTACACAGTTTTCATGTTTGTGCTCTGAAATATAGGGGAAGTACATCAGGGCTTTCTCCAGGGGCCCAGTTTATTATAATTATAGCATCTTTTAAAAATATTTTGGAAAAGAAAATAGTTTATTGTAAAAATGACAATCAGGGAATGAAATTCAAATTTACACAGTTTAGATTTCAATTTTAGTCCTTAGTTATTTTTAGAATACATTGCAACTAACTCTGAGCTATCCTTCTCCACTAGATGATATCTCCACATAGACCAAACCTTAAATACAACGACTGTGTACAACATAATAAACTGAGGCACTCACACAGCTGGAATAATAATATGATGTGCAGGACCTGCTTCTGTTATTAAATGAACCTACACAGGACTGTGATATGCTTTGCTCATTATTAAATCAGATATTTGTTGTTTGAATGCCAATAGTCCCTTTGTCAATAGTCAATTTGTATATATTGTATTAATTTCATCATGGCTATTCACAGCACAGGGATTTACAGAGATTTTGTGTCATCATTGTTAAGTTTGGCTCTTTTTATGTGGTTATTTTACAAACAAAACGTTGAATAAGACAGTTCAAACTTTAGTTTAGTTAAAGTTTAGTTTGTTTTTATTATTTGTCATTTTGTGTTTGTGTATAGTAGCCTATGTTTCCAATTCAGTATTCAAATGTGTAAAGCAGGTTGAGCTCTTTTTATCTGTATAAAATTATTACTGTTATTTATCTTTATTAATATGAATTATCTATAGGTATTTAAATCACATCGATTTGTACAAGACCAGTGTGCGGTATAAATAAACTCAACATAATGAGAACTGTGTACTATGAGTTAAATTCTGTTCTATTTATATATTTATATCTATATACTGAATCATTTACAATTTAGCTGTCTTTAATGGTATCGATAAAAACAAAAAAACCTTATGTAGGCACTTTTTCGAAAACCAGGGGCATCACTAGACCCAGCTTACTGGTTGTAGGATACCCTGGTTATGTTCTTCAGCAGTACCGGTTGCAGCCAGCAGAGGTCTCTCTTATCCGCGTTCCTAAAACCGTTAAAATGGCCGTTAACTGATTTTCAGCCGATACTCCTTCATTTGTTCGCCAAAACAGACTGTTTAGCTTGTTTTCTTTGGACTTAAATAATGTAGATGGAGGGACGGGCTGAAGGCCACTATCAAAGCAGCTTGAGCTTTAATAACATATCATAGCAGTGCCACACGCTGATTGGCTCCATGCCATGTTGCACTGATGCAGTCATTCATGGTAAACGAAATCAAATACTGAGTGTACAAATTAAAGTACTTGTAAGAAGTTGAACATTTCTGTATTGTGCATTGTTTGATCACATGAAATATTCTAATAATTTGAGATACTGGATTTCTGGATTTTCTTGAGCTATAAGTCATTTTGGTCGAAAGTAAAACGACATAAGGCTTTAAATACAGTATGTCACACTTTAGCACTGTTAATTAACGCATCACTGTTTGTCCTGTTGTCCACGGGGCTCACACTGAACATTTAGTATCTCGTACTTGTGTTGCGTTATGAAATGCGTAGTTACACATTTTTAACTCAACTACGCGTCAAACCCCATCTGCATAGCTTGACATGTCTGCGTTCGGGTCTGATGGTATACCAGTGAGTCGACTCTCTGAATATCCAACTCAAGGTAGTGAGTGAAAATTTACTAACTTTGAATATTGCGCCTAATAGTGTTGCTCCAAGTCGGTTCTCTGAATCTCCGATACAAACTACACCTACTAGTATGCACCTAATAGTATGCCTACGAGCCGATTCTCCAAATCTCTGATTCAAAGTAGTGAGAACTGACTCGTTTCCAAAGCTTGTGCCTAACGGCATGCCTGCGAGCCGATTCTCCAAATCTCTGATTCAAAGTAGTGAGAACTGATTCATTTCAATGCTTGAGCCTAGCAGTATTGCGCCGAGTCAATTTTCTGAATCTTTGACTCAAAAAAGTGAAAACTGACTAATTTCCAAAGCTTGTGCCTAATAGTATGCCTGAGAGCCGATTCTCCAAATCTCTGATTCAGAGTAGTGAGAACTGATTCGTTTTGATGCTTGACCCTAGCAGTATTGTGCAGAGTCGATTCTCTGGATCTCTGACTGAAAGTAGTGAAAACTGACTCATTTCAAAAGTTTGTGCCTAATAGTATACCTGTGATCCGATTCTCCAAATATCTGATTCAAATTAGTGAGAACTGATTCGTTTCAATGCTTGAGCCTAGCAGTATTGCGCCGAGTCGATTCTCTGAATCACTGACTCAAAGTAGTGAGATCTCACTAATTTCCAAAGCTTGTGCCTAACGGCATGCCTGAGAGTCGATTCTCCAAATCTCTGACTCAAAGTAGTGAAAACTGACTCATTTCCAAAGCTTGTGCCTAATAGTATGCCTGTGAGCCGATTCTCCAAATCTCTGATTCAAAGTAGTGAGAACTGATTCGTTTTGTTGCTTGAACCTATCAGTATTGTGCAGAGTCGATTCTCTGGATCTCTGACTGAAAGTAGTGAAAACTGACTCGTTTCCAAAGCTTGTGCCTTATGGTATGCCTGTGAATCGATTCTCCAAACCTCTGATTCAAAGTAGTGAGAACTGATTTGTTTTGATGCCATGAGCCTAGCAGTATTGCACCTAGTAGATTCTTTGAATCTCTGACTCAAAGTAGTGAGAACTGATTCGTTTCAATACTTGAGCCTAGCAGTATTGCACCGAGTCGATTCTCTGGATCTCTGACTGAAAGTAGTGAAAACTGACTCATTTCCAAAGCTTGTGCCTAATAGTATGCCTGTGAGCCGATTCTCCAAATCTCTGATTCAAAGTAGTGAGAACTGATTCGTTTTGTTGCTTGAACCTATCAGTATTGTGCAGAGTCGATTCTCTGGATCTCTGACTGAAAGTAGTGAAAACTGACTCATTTCCAAAGTTTGTGCCTTATGGTATGCCTGTGAATCGATTCTCCAAACCTCTGATTCAAAGTAGTGAGAAGTGATTTATTTTGATGCTTGAGCCTAGCAGTATTGCACCTAGTAGATTCTTTGATTCTCTGACTCAAAGTAGTGAGAATTGACTCGTTTCCGAAGCTTGTGGATAACGGCTTGCCTGCGAGACTATTCTCCGAATCTCTGAATCAAAGCAGTGAGAGTTGACTCAGCTCCAAACTTTAAATACTGATCTGTATGTGTTGGTTTATGGTACGCATTAACTTTCAATTGTACCCCAATTGTAATCACAATTTCACAATTTAAGAAGACTAGTCATTTTTCACCTCCTCCCTGGTGAACTTGATGTATTTGTCCACCGAGTTAATGTGGTCAGTGAAATGTGGTACTTCCTGAGATTTCATTTTAACCATGGTGTCATCCACATATCTGAAAAAATGGTACCAATACTTTTGACCTCAGTTCCAATGGCGAAATTATGTAGCTCTATAAAATGGGAACAGAAACCACTTGGCTCCCTGTAAACAGTGCCAAATAGGAGACGGACACAAGACAACACGGTGCAGGATTCTAACATGCGTTGCCTTGTGATGATCGTTTTCCTTATTTCATGTGAGTAGATTATTTATGCCATCATTTATGACTTGTGATATCACAGTTCACTTGTAGATTTGATTATATTACAGAAGTATTGTAATCCAGGGTCTGGTCACTTTACAGGCAGTGGGATATCAGCATTGAGGAAGTTAACTCTTCAAACCGGAGCTTCTGTCACCATCCCATGTCATTATGATATGAAATACATACAACATAAAAAGTACTGGTGCTATGATAAACGTTTAAATTTTAATCGCTGCAGAATTCAGGCTTATGCCAATAATACAGAGGGGAAAGTGACAGTGACGGATAATCCAGCTGAGAGTCTCTTTACTGTTACTATGAGGGATCTACAGGAAAGAAACACTGGAATGTACTGGTGTGCTGTGAAAATTGGTGGACTATTGCAGCTAGATGTTACCGAAGACCTTTATATCACAGTCATAGCCGGTATGTCATTAGAAAAAAGTACTTACCATTATATGATGCTCCGTTGAGCTCGGTTTCCATTTGGATAGTCTTAACCTGGTTGTTATTCATAGATCCTGAAGTTTCTGTGCTGAAGAGCAGAGTGAGGTGTGTGGAAGGGGGCAGTGTCACAGTCCAGTGTCTCTACAGTGCTGCACATAAGAACACACAGAAGCAGTGGTGCAGATCTGAAGATGGATGGTGTTACAGGGTGGGGAGGACTGAGACACCATGGAACTCAGCAGTGCAGATCAGTGATGATGGAAGAAGCTCCTTTAGGGTGGACATGACTGGACTGAAGAAGAGTGATGCTGGCTGGTACTGGTGCAGTGCAGGAGATGTGGAGGTTCCTGTTCACCTCACCATCACTGATCCACCTGCAGGTGTTAAACATTCAGCTACCCTGGTTAAAATGTAGATTGTTGAACATCACTGAAGAGGCAGTTTAAATATGGAACATCGATCGATAACACAATTTAAATATTTTTTGTGTTCCGATTACAGTGGGTTCAACAGTTGCTTGCAGTGAAGAGCCCATGTGAGTAAAACAATCTTTTTTCAAAAATAAGAGACGTTAATGTAGGCGAATAAGCTCCATGGACTAAAAAATGAAATAACACTGTGAGTACTGGAGTATGACATCAGATGGATGGTAGGTTGTCACACTCTGAAGAACACGTCATTGTCTGGCCTCACTCAGAGGAGGATGGATTTTCCCTATTTGAGCCTGGTTCCTCTCAAGTTTTTGTGTTAATGTATCATAGGAAGTTGAGCTTGTCACTGTCATCTCTGTTTTATTTGCTGTGAGGTCTGTTGTTTTAAGGGCTATACAGGTATGTGCCATTTAACATCCATCCGATCAACATCCCTTCCCTTTAACAGCTGAAGTTGAACTTCGGAATTCAAACTCCTCTTCACTCAAACGATTCGGACATCGACCGGTCCATTTGAAATTTTTTTGCCCAAAATTTCGAACACGGGCACCCTAAATAAAACACTCAGTGGTGCGATCTTCCAAAGACAATGCATGTGATCCAGTCCAGGCGGTGGCGATAATGCACCAATATGGTATGCCAATCAACGTAAAACCCAAAAGAGCAAGAACAACAATTTTAGGGCATGATCATAGGCACATTTTGTATATTATATGATATTTTAATGTTATATTATAATATTCTGTACAATGGTGTGAAAAAGTGTTTGCCCCCTTCCTGATTTCCTATTTTTTTCATGTTTGTCACACTTAAGTGTTCCGGAACACAAAACCAATTTAAATATTAGTCAAAGACAACACAAGTGAACACAAAATGCAGTTTTAAAATGAAGGTGTTTATTATTAAGGGAGAATAAAATCCAAACCTACATGGCCCTGTGTGAAAAAGTGATTGCCCCCTAAACCTAATAACTGGTTGGGCCGCCCTTAGCAGCAAAGCGTTTGCGATAACCTGCAGTGAGTCTATCACGGCGCTGTGGAGGAATTTTGGTTACTCATCTTTGCAGAATTGTTGTATTTCAGCCACACTGGAGGGTTTTCCAGCATGAACGGCCTTTTTAAGGTCATGCCACAGCATCTCAGTAGGATTCAGGTCAGGACTTTGACTAGGCAATCTCCAAAGTCTTCATTTTGTTTTTTCTTCAGAGCCATTCAGAGGTGGACCGTGCTGGGTGTGTTTTGGATCATTGTCCTGCTGCAGAACCGAAGTTCGTTTCAGCTTGAGATGAATGGACGAACTTGTCCTTCAGGCTTTTTTTGGTAGACAGCAGATCCATAGTTCCATTTATCACACAGCAAGTCTTCCAGGTTCCTGAAGCAGCAAAAAAACAGCCCAGACCATCACACTACCACCCCCATATGTTTACTGTTGGTATAATGTTTTCTTTTCTGAAGTGCTGTGTTTACTTTTACAACCAGATGTAATTGGGACACACACCTTACAAAGAGCTCAACTTTTTGTCTCGTCAGGCCACAGAATGGTTTTCCCCATAAGTTCTGCGGATCATCAAGATGTGTTCTGGAAAAATTGAGACGAGCTTTAATGTTCTTTTTGCTCAGCAGTGGTTTTCGTCTTGGAACTCTGCCATGCAGGCCATTTTTGCCCAGTCTCTTTTTTATGGTGGAAGGCATGAACACTGACCTTAACTTGAGGGGAAAGTGAGGCCTGCAGTTCTTTGGATGTTGTTGTGGGGTCTTTTGTGACCTCTTGGATGAGTCGTTGCTGAAACTCTTGTCATAATTTTGGTCAGCCGACCACTCCTGGGAAGGTTCACTCACACCACTGTTCCATGTCTTTGCCATTTGGTGGATAATGGCTCTCACTGTGGGTTCGCTGGAGTCCCAAAGCTTTAGAAATGGCTTCATAAACCCTTCCATCCAGACTGATAGATCTCAATGACTTTCATTCTCAATTGTTCCTAAATTTCTTTGATCTCGGCATGATGTGTAGCTTTTAAGGATCGTTTGGTGTACTTCACTTTGTCAGGGCAAGGTCCTATTTAAGTGATGTTTCCTGATTGAGGACAGGTGTGGCAATAATCAGGTCTGGGTGTGGCTAGAGACAGTGAACTCAGGTGTGATAAACCATGGTATTGTTATGTTTTAACAAGGGGGGCAATCACTTTTTCACACAGGGCCATGTAGGTTTGGATTTATTTCTCCCTTAATAATAAACACCTTCATTTAAAATCTGCATTTTGTGATTACTTGTGTTGTCTTTGACTAATATTGGTTTGATGTTCCGAAACACTTAAACATGCAAAAAATAAAATAAAATCAGGAAGGGGGCAAACACTTTTTCACTATATACCACTATATATGTATATTTTATCAGTCTACAGGTACGATTTCAGAGACCCCTTCAGTCTCGGCACCACTGTCCCAGTGATAAGACATGCTGAAACTGCATTAGCCTCATAAGGTGATCAGAAGATCAGAGATCAGATCAGAGATCAGGATGATCAGAAGGCACCTAAAAAGTAGCTGAACTGGGCAGTGTGAGAAAAAGCAGTATCCATTCCTAAGCAAGAAGAAGCTTCACTCTATCCAATGTTTTATAGGACTGTATATAACTTTAGGCAGTGATTTTAACCCGGATAAACAAAGTAGATTCAGAACAGTTTCATGGTATATCATTTATTAACTGCTGTTTGCTGTAATGGGAAGTTACTACTTAGTAACTTAAGTGTCCTAAACCTAACCCCATGTATGAATCAGCGTTGCTTGCTGTGTCACTTCCTCCTTCACTTTTATCGTGTGAGGTTATATGCAGTGTGATTTACACCTGCTGTGTTTTCTGTTTCAGACAGCCAGTGCAGTTCTGCATTGCGTAGAGCTGAAAGGTACCATGCATTCTGCCGTCCTGAAGCAGGCATGTTAGGTTTGCTTTATCCCAGAGGAACTGGATTGTGTTGAGGCTGGAGCACAAGATGTTTGTAGAAATTGTCATTTACAATGATTAATGTTGTGTAATGACTTTAGCAGCAACGTCGTAGCAATGCAACCTAGGATTCAGTAAGGAAGAGGATTTTGTGATCTAATCTTTTGTGATCTAAAGCTGATGGACTGCTGGATGGAACTGGAAATGTATCTTGATTGCAAAATAACATGTAGGATTTTTTCTGAGCTAATAAAAGGAACCTTGTTCTTTACTGTTGACATATTAAACTGTTCTTGTAATACCAAAAAATGATAAATAATAAATGTAATTAACCAGTGGTGTGGGTTTCATTTCAACTTTGGGGAAACACGCTGCTCACACGACCCAACCCACACATCAGCCTACATGGAAAGTCACTAAATGTGGCTAGATGAAGTAATGTTCTGATTTGCGTGTGTGAGACGTCATATTTACACACTGTCTTGTTTCAGATGGTATTGGTCCTTTACATCTTGTTCCTTCTCTCTTTCTCTAAGCAAACTGTCTGCATATTTCAAAAGCATTTCCTTCATCCAAGGCAGACCTGTTGTTGCTTCCTAGCTTGCCTAGCAACATAACAGTGATTTATTTATTTATTTTGTTCCTCCAAACTCTGGAATAGTTTGAGAGGGTAGTAGGATCACACACTTCATTTAAACTTACTTAGTCAACCAGGGTTATTTGCAGTTCTTGTCAATTAGTGCCATGTATTGTATGATTTGGAGTATTTTTTATAGATTTATTGTCAATGACTTTGTGTTTTCAATGATGTGCTTTATCACAAAACCCCTTAAAGCATGCTGAGATTGTGATATTGTGAAATGAAAAGTATAACGTAAAGATTATTAGTACTTCCTAACCCGGCTCTCATTATACAAATTCCCATTATAGTGTAAGGTATCATTTTAATTCCTAACAGAAGTAGATGATGACCTGAGTGGCTTCTTATGCGGACCTTGTTGGAAGTGGATGCCATTTTAAATATACCGGAACCAGGTAGGGATTTTCCCATAGGAGATAATGAATATTATTGCCCATTATCCATGTATTTCTTATAGGGACCTTTTCCAGAATGAGGTACATATGGATAACAAGGTTGAACTGTACGTTGTACTGGATGATAACGATGACGTGTGTGTGTGTGTGTGTGTGTGTTCTGTACAGTGGTGCCTTGGTTCTCGATCGCGCCAGAACTTGTCGAATTCTGTACTTGACACATTTTGACTAGCAAGATTTGTCTCGGTTCTCGTCGGTTGGTCGGTACACAGCATACTTGCTTAAATTTGTAAGAGTCAAGCCGCATGACTCATTTCAGCCAAAACTCGATTCATGATTCTGAGTCATGATTCACGATTCAGTACACAGTCATTCAGATTTACCATAGCCCTTGCTCAGAGAAGATCTCCACTGTGTTTATTGTGTTTTTTGTTATTTTTACATCTATAGTAATGAGTTCTTAGTGCAAAAAAGCCTCCATGGGTCCTAAAAAGATAAAATATAAGAAGCAACCGAAAGGGAAACCGAACAGAAAATAAGCTGCAGTTAGCCTAGCAGCTATGCTACTGCCATGAGTTCACCAATAGACTAAGTGTTTTGCTTTTACTTTTCACTTTCAATCCATTACTCACTAAATTACTTGAGATTTTCCAACACTTTATTATATAAAAAAGCTTGTGTTAATGATTTTGGCCAACTGTACATTAATGTAAGTGTTTTAAACATCTTACTCCTCAAACTTACTCATCAGTACTTATCATAGGTTCCGCTGTGATACAGGACAGACCACTCTACCAAACACTTGTTAAACTCCTCAGTTCTTGTTACATTCAACCTGATCTGAATGGTGGATTTGATGGATTTGTCGGAATGCATTTCATTCCTTATACTGTGTGGATTTTCTGGGGGTCTGGAATGGAATCATCCAATTTACATTACTGTATTCCTTATGGGAAAAAGTGCTCGGTTCTTATTGTTAATTCATTCCAGAAGGCTTGTGGAGAACCAAAAACCTTTCAGGGTATGCTTACGCCTGTGCTTTGAAAATGGCAGGATAGGTACTAGACTCCAATGTGTTCTAACCAGGACAAACTGGGATAAACACGTGAAAAAACTATGTCAAAGTCATACAAGCCTTTTTTTAATGCTTGTGTCATTGTTTGGTACCTGTGGCTTTTCATGTTCATAGCTTGTGCTGATTATTCAAGTCAAGTCAAGTCAAGTCAGATTTATTTATATAGCGCTTTTTACAATGGAGCATTGTCTCAAAGCAACTTTACAAGTTTAGATTATCTCCTAATAACTACGTCCAATTCCAAATTGAGCAAGCCTAGGGCGACAGTGGCAAGGATCGAGAAACTTTAGAAATTGTGCTTTGAATATCTTTCAGGTATCCCATGCAACAGTTTAGTGTCTGTTGGGAAGCCCAGATTTTATCTGCTGGGTTTTAGAACAAAATATAGTGATTTTAGCATAATTTATAGCAAATTTCTTTCCCAATTTTTAGACTCCAGTTCTTTGATTTTGATAGACATTCAGCTGCACCCTAAGTAGGGTGACAGGCAAATATGTACAATATATATTATTAATATTGTTATTATTAGAAATCAAGTCTGGCTCTCTTTGGGAAAAGTATGATAACTCCTGCAAAAACAACTTTTTCATCATTAAAAAGTGGCTGCACCAAAAGTACTAAATGTACTTCCACCAAATAGAGATCTGCTGCTCATCCTTTTCCTAAGCAATGCTTTAATGTCCATTTGTTGTTTCTCACCCACAGCACCATCTGTGACTGCCGCGCCTGGCACTGAGAAACACACGTGAGTGCAAACAACCAGACATTTGTAGTATTCTGAGAATCATGATGGGTTCTGCTGTTAGGGTTCTGGTGTTTGCTTTCTGCAGTTTTACTGAGTTGTGAATTTATTTTCTGACGAACATGAATGTGTGTCTTCACTACACTCGAGCTGTGTATACCATTCTTCTGCCT
Organism: Ancistrus triradiatus; assembly: GCA_025084515.1. Lineage (NCBI taxonomy): Eukaryota > Metazoa > Chordata > Actinopteri > Siluriformes > Loricariidae > Ancistrus > Ancistrus triradiatus. The sequence goes on along the minus strand of JAJAGP010004325.1, from coordinate 28,127 downwards.
CTGGGGGCTTTAGCTGTTCTACTACTGGTGATTCTGGTCATCGTCGTCGTCTGCATTTTCAGAAAGAAGCGCAGTAAGTGAATGTCCTCTTTCATTTCATTTAATGAATTAAATGCATTAATACCATACAACATACCTATACACTATATAGACAAAAGTTTTTGGACACCCCGTCTAATTTTCAAGCTCTACTATTTCAGCAGCACACTTGTAACACATTCATAATATACATCGGATCGTCCATATACAAACCTGACGTAAAGCGGTGTACTGATACCCCAGAGACTTCAATATTAACACATTTCTAGATTTCTTCTTCCAAAATTAGTTAATCCACTTTCCCTGCCTCAGCCTGTCCTCAAACAAGGTTTCGAGAGATAGTTTGTCAATTTAATTTAGAGCTTGGCTGCCACAGAACCGTGACCTCAACTCCCAGCAGACTCCTTGAAAATGCACTGGAATGCCCAAAGTGATACAAGGATTCTTGTCTGGCATCAGAACCAACCTCACAGTCATATTCTTCCAATCTAGTTAAATCCATTTTAGAAGAACAAAGGTGTTGTAGCAGCAAAGATGGGCAAACTCCATACTATTACCCATGATTTGGATGTAATATTTGGGTGTCCACAAACTTTTTTCTATATACTGTATTTCTGTTCCTAATTTGTATCCAACAGATATGGAAGATAATTGACTTAATATCACTTAATATAATGAATGTCATCTAATTTCCAGTGGAGTATCAAACCAGGACCAGAGAGAGGAGCAGTGACCTCACTGTTCACACGGTTAGTATTATGCTTCCTGTTGGGCTACTCAAATTCACCAGCACACACAAGTTATTATGATTAAAGATGGACTGTCTTGTGAAAATGCACCACTGTCACAATCTCCAGTGGCACAGTGGTGCAGTGATTAGTGCTGTTGCCTCACAGCTCAAGAGACCCAGGTTTGAGTCTTGGCCCAGCTGCTAGCTCTGTAGCGTTTGCATGCTTTCCCCATATCTTATGGGTTTCTGGGTTCCTCCCATATTTCAAAGATGTTTGTTCGGTCAAGTGGCTCCTCTAAGAATCTCCCACTGGGTGACCCATTAGTCCGTTCTCACCCTGAATTGGATTAAGCATGTATGGAGAGTGAATGAGTGTCAAATGTGCAAAAGTATCATTAATCTCCTTAATGTTATCTGCTGTAAATCAATATTTCCCTTCACATTTAGTCATTCTCCTTGTTTTTTGCAAGTACCATAATAATGACATGGTAATTTTAATGTAGTTAGATGGCCAAACGTGTCCTGTTAACTCTTTTAAGTTGTAATTCATAAACAAATTTCAGACAATCTCAAAGTAATGGTGATAAAACCTGTATTTATCTGTCCCTATACTGTGTTTTGTCATTCATATAAATCCTTTTTTTTTCTGTTCACTCTTAATACAAACTATTTTTATTGTCAGACTGTCAGTCACAGGAAGAGCTGGAACTAAATCAATGTTTTATGTCTAACTCTTTTTTTCAGACTGAGAGCGAGCCATCATACAGCACTGTTGTTTTCAAGTCAAGGGTAAAGAAATCAGAAGAAAGCAACTTGCAGCAGGTTTGCCTTCATTACCACATTATATCACTAACATTATTACAGCTGGTGTGGTCAGTGTGTGACAAACTGACTGAATGTTTTAGTAGCCACCTTATTTCAGCACATGTACATTAATTTCTAACCATTAAAATAGCAAACTAAGTGTAAATGGCTCACAAGTTAAGCCAAATATACTAAATGTAACCTTCACATCTTCATAAATAAAGAGCCTTAGGTTAGTAACTTAGTTTTAAAACACTTTAATGCATAGTATTACTGTATAGTGCAACATCGGTGATTTATCTAACATAGAGGCTTTAATTGTGACTCTAGGCTTACACCACATGAATTTCAGTTCTTTAGCAGGATACTAAAGTTGATAAATCTAGCCTCAACCTTTCTAAGCTTTCATGCTTCACTTGAGTGTCAAAAAATGGAACTTGCTTAAATATTACTTTGGCCTTTGGCTGAATTTTGACTGAAGTGTGCAGTGAATGTATTTCTAACTCAGACCTGTTTCACCCCCACAGAGTACACCACTCCAACCCATCAATAGCGCATCTGTGTACATAACACACTGAGGAGAAGCTGGATGAGTAAGAACATCTACAGACCTCTGCTAATCATCCAGAATTACATGAATTGTTCCTTTGCTGGTTGAATGCTAACATTTGTTTCTTATACCTAATGCTTGGTTAGTGTTACATATCAATTTATTGAAGGTAATTTTGGCTTTTAAAGTACAGGAACTTTCATGTGTATTGTTCTCCTCTTTTAAGAAGTTTTCTGCATTTGAGTTTAATTCAGTTTCATAAACTGCTGTGAGTCTCACCATCCAGTAAACTGTGTTTAGTATAAATAACAATGTGAATAAAATAATGAGTGAGTGAGCATTGGACTAGCATCCTGTCCAGGGTTCTGCCTAGCACTAGCGGTTCCCAGAATTGGTTTAGTACGTTATTGTAGCCTGAAGATGAGCGTGTGAAACATTATTATTATCAGTTAATTAACGTCGTGCTTCATGGCGGCACCAAAAAATAAATGAACTGTCCAGTAATGCCAAGATGTTTTTTCGCTATGCAAAACGTATTTGCCCACACTCCATTTAGTGACGTGAAGCTTTTGCCGTTAGCTCTTCACCAAGAGTGCTATTACTGCCCTCTGTCGGTAGGACTTATACTCTACTAAAGAACTCAAACTGAGATCTATAAATCTACTAGAGAAACGTATAATGGCCGCTGTATTGCAGCTTAAGATTATCTCCATGTTCATGATTTCCATGTTGCCTTGTTTTCTTCTCATTGAGCCGACTGTGCTTACAAATCCATGTTGTGACTGAAAAAAGCAATTCAATTATTGTTTGAGATTTCATATATTTTATTTCCATAACCCGATTCCTTGAATTGTTTAATAATGTTATGCAATGTAGAGAAATAAATATCTAAATCCCTTCCAGTCTTTCTTTGAAAAACATTGTTTTTACAGATTCATTAACTTTCTCACATATTTGAGGGTAAACTGGAGATCTTCTGCCCATCTTTGCTCCTCAGAGACACAGCCTTTTGTGGATACTACTTTTGTACCACATCATGATTATAATCTGCTGACATCACCTGTTTGAAATCAGATCGGTATGTTTTTTTTTTTTTTTTTAACCTCATTACTAGCCCTAAATTGCCCAAACCCAGCTTGGTTGGAATGTCTTTCAAACCTGAAATGAGACTGAAATAAAGTTGAGCAGAAAAAACCCCATTAAATATCATGGATTCATAACATCTTTAATGCAAATGAAAAGTCAAAGTAAATATAAGAAATACTGCATTTATTATCTGCATTTTCGATACCGACCCAACATTTCCTGAATGGGGTTGAATAATAACATAAAAAACATACAAAGTTGTGTTAAATGAAGTCGAAATTTTCACACATCACATAGTTTGAAATAATTATTTGACAAAAAATATAACTGAAACATTGCTCTACATCAGATTGTGCAGTTTCTTATCTGGTCAGTTGCTACAGTTCTGAGCCTCCTCTAGTTTGATGTCATACTTGAAACAGGAACAGGAAATGGTAGCACTGATGCCCACACAGTACAAACCACACAAAGAGAGGCAGGACACAAAAAAACAGTTTAATAATAAGAACAAGACAACTTCAACATGCGCTCTCTTCTTATTTTCATTTGCTTCTTTCCAAGTAAGTACATTTTAAGTTCTTATTTTTCAGGTCCACATCAGGTGCAGATTAAACACTTATATATCTGTAATATATATCAGGCTTTGGAAGAAAATTATGAATCATTAGTAATAGTTTATGTTTTTAAAAGAAACATAAGGAATTGATTTGCATTGAGTAACAGTAGTAATTAGTTTGCTCACTATACAGATACTGACAGCAGGAAGTGGGCGACGAGGGACTTAACTCTTCAAACTGGATCTTCTGTCACCATCCCATGTCATTATGATATGAAATACTCACAGCATAAGAAATACTGGTGCTATGAAGGTTATGGACGATATAATTACTGCAGAATTCAGGCTTATGCCAATAATACAGAGGGGAAAGTGACAGTGACTGATAATCCAGATGAGAGTCTCGTTACTGTTACTATGAGAGATCTACAGGAAGAAAACTCTGGAACGTACTGGTGTGGTGTGGAGATCGGTGGATATGGTCAGCCAGATGTTACAGAAGACTTTTATATCACAGTAAAGTCAGGTATTAAAATCCACAGGACCATCATTAATAATTGGATTATAATTCTATTTAGTGCTGTTTCTCACACTGTTTATTATTTACCATATAATATTGTATGATTGTGTTCAGATCCTGATGTTTCTGTGCTGGAGAGCAGAGTGAGGGGTGAGGAAGGAGGTAGCGTCACAATCCAGTGTCTCTACAGTGCTTCATATAAGAACACACGGAAGCAGTGGTGCAGATCTGCAGATAAGACGTGTTACAGTGTAGGGAAGACTGATACATCCCAGAATTCAGCAGTGCAGGTCAGTGATGATGGAAGAAGCTCCTTTAGGGTGCAGATGACTGGACTGAAGAAGAGTGATGCTGGCTGGTACTGGTGCAGGGCAGGAGATCTGGAGGTTCCTGTTCACCTCACCATCACTGATCCACCTGCAGGTATGATCTCATACACTGATCTCTGGTTCAGCAAATTATATGATGAAACATTTTCAGTAAGATTAGTTTGCCTTGCAGTTTGGACTACAGTGACAGTCACTACTCGCTTCCACACAACCCTCAAGTGAGTAGAAACACTTCCTTCTTTTTTAGCAGCTTAAAATAAATCGCCGTTAGTTACTTGACGTTTTCTTTTGTGCTTTAAACGTAGGTCTGTCACACAGAACAGAGCAGGTAAAACAGAATGTAGACCACTGAGAAGTGAAAAGCTTCTGATCTTTCTCATGTAATGGATGTAAATGTAGTTTCTTATTCTCATCCACAGCAGCGTCTGTTACTGCAGATGTCAGCACTGAGAAAATCATGTGAGTACAAACCACACATTTTTACAGCTTACTTACGAGAATGTTGGTGTAGGGATGCACTTACAAAGATATACAGTACATAAATAGCTCTGATATAAATGAATTGAACCTACATAGGTCAAACATTTGCACAGATGCTGCCTAGAAATAAAAGGGAAAGTCAACATTTGTATTCTAATTAGCAAATTCCTTTCCAAGAGCCTTTGACTGGATAAATACTGTCATTATTAATATATTTCAGCTGGCAATAATAGTTTAAACCCTAACTGGTGCAGTGACTAGCTTCTCATTTCTCAAACAAACTTGTCAGAAGGTGTCTCCTGTGATCATGGAAAAATGTTACTGTATTTCAGAAGAGTCAAACTACTGGCCTGCATCAAGCAAAGGGTTAAGAACTGTCCCACACATCATTAAAAGCTGGAAGTACATTTTTGAACCTTCAACTTCATAGAAGTAATGTAGTCAGGACAAAATCTTGAACGAGTGTGATTGGAGTTTAAATGCTTTGCTTAAATGCATTTAAATGCTTGTTGAAGTGAAATCATAAGAAATCAACAGTAAAACTCATATATCTGTTTAATAGTGAAGGATTTACACACACACACACACACACCACACACACACACACACACACACACACACACACACACACACACAGTCACACACAGTGTTACAAGAACTCACATGTAAGTAAGGCTGTTAAAAAGGCTTCAGGATTTTAGGGATCAGAAAGAAAGCACAATAAGCAGTGCTCCTGTCATGCATAGTGCCCATCGTACTGGACTGTTTAGGAAGTGTTATGTCCGGCGGTTGTTTCAATTGGCAAAGATAAGGTTCAGCACAACAATACACAACAATAAAATGATGTCAGTACCTGAATGTACAGAATGACCAGGTCATACCATCATTGGATTTTTTCTTCCCTGATGACACGAGCATATTTGGGCTCAAACTGGGAAAGAGTAGGTCTGGGCACAATGCATGTGTAAATGTTTTACTTGTTTATGTGTGTGTAGAAAGCCATGCATACTCATTGAGAAAGGATAAAGCACCCAGATAGAAATGTCGGATTGCTGAAAACTCAGCATGCAGTTCTGTCACAGACAGAAATGTAAATCATTACAGGTGTGGTCTGATTAGACACTGGGTCTTACCACAAGAGGGTATAAAAGTGCTTCCCAGCTGCCCTATAAAAAGTCTGTCAGAGGTTACTTTTGGGTAGTGTCCCTCTTGGTGAGAGAGTGTTGACTGCTAGACATGATTTACGGCAGACTCATAGACATTTTGCCCAGATGACAGACTTTCAGAGGGGGTGCAACAATGGACTGAGAGCAGCAGGATGGTCATTTTGATGAATTTCCTGCCATCTATGCCGTTCTGATGTATCTGTTAGGAGGTGTTGGGAGCAGTGCTTTCATGGGGGCATAAAGACACATGAATAGGCCCCGGCCGGCCCAGACAGAGCACCAGTAGAGAGAATGGTTTTATGAGCAACTCCCAGAGTTTCATTGTCCACCATTCATATACAGGTGGCACCTTCATATCTTCACATGCAACATCTGTGGGCAAATTTGTCACCGGAGATCTCATCTTGTATCCAGTCTAGAGATGGCCTAACAGGGTAACTAGAGCCTCCCACAGTGGTATAGTTTTCCCCAGTAAACATATCCTTTCTAATATTGTAATCACTTACGTTCATACATACAAAGTTTCATTTGATTCCATCTTGGTGAGTGTATCTATGTGTGTAATATGTATATGCACAGTTAGAATTTGAAATAAGAATGAATTTACATACATAGTTTCATTTACATAGTTTTGAAAATGATTGTTTCTTCCTGAATTGATTTCATTTTCAGAGAACCAGACCACTTTTGTATGGCACCAAAGTAGATGGCTCTGCTCATGATGCTGGCAGCTTTGAGAATCTGCTACGGACAGACTGTCTTCATTTCATCTGATGAAACCCTTTTAGCCTTTCATACATGGATTCAGAAGCCTGTCATGGAAACATTGGATATAAGCTGAATATTTTTCACTGGACAGGTCACCAGTCCACATGTGACTATGTGTATGTTATATTTTACTTCCTATCTGAAGATCAGCATGGTGGTGCACAGCTTCAGGATTTAACCCCAGACTCAGGGTTTTTTGCTGTGTTTTCGCCATGTCTGTCAGACACCACTATTTCCTCCCACGTCCAAAATATCCCGGTATAGGTGGACTGACTTTTGTTAATGCCCTTTATCTGAGTCAGGCTGAGGGAGTGAGGGAGTGAGGGAGTGAGGGAGTGAGGGAGTGAGGGAGTGAGGGAGGGAGGGAGGGAGGGAGGGAGGGAGGGAGTGAGGGAGGGAGTGAGGGAGGGGGGAGGGGGGGGGGGGGGGGGGGGGGGGGGGGGGGGGGGGGGGGGGGGGGGGGGGGGGGGGGGGAGGGATGGATGGATGGATGGATGGATGGATGACGGCCTGTCCAGGGTCTATTTTCACCTCACATTGAATATTTCCTAATGGGGACCCTCACTGGAACATAGCTTTACCTGGTGATGAATAAACACATTACTTATTTGCCAACATGGAAAATGTTTGTGTGTCTAAGACTAAAGGACTCTGAAAAGTCTCTGTAAAAGAAGGAAGTTATTCCAGTTATCTGTTCAGTGCATCTTTGTTGTGAGTCACAACTGCAGTCGTCAAACCAGACCTAACGCACATAATGCAGTCGAGGGTTCTGCACCTCCCCTTACATTAGTTTCTAGTGGGCAGACTAAAGGACATGCTTAAATCTAAAAAAAATCTTGTATTCATGCTTGCTTGCTGCTGAATTGCTCAGCCTATTAGGAACAAAAGCCAGTCTTTGAATTGTTAAACTACTCTTAATGCGATTTAATAAAACTGCTGCTTTATTTCTTAGAGTGACATTTCTATTATGTAAAGTTGCTGATCATAATAAAGTTCTGCTATGCTTTTCCTGAACGTTTGTGTAGTTCTCATCTGCCTATAAGTGTTTTTCATGAATTAGTGGTCCCAGGCTCAGATTTAGCTTCACTTTTATACTGTTATACTTTTCTTTGAGTGCCTGTTCCTTTAAATCCATGGTTCCAAATATCACAGGGGTGCATAAGGCTTTGTCTGCTCTGAGATTTTGGAGCAACACAATCTGCCTTCTAGACGACATCTTTTTCAGGGAGGTCCGTGCATTTTTTAGCATGAAAAGCATCCTCTGCTCATCTTTGCTCCTCAAAGGCCTTCCGTGGAGACTGGCTTTGTACCAAATCATGATTACAGTCACCTGAAAATCACATCATGATTTATTTATGTTAATCCCATTACTATCCCTAAATTACCCCATCCCAGCTTGTTTGGAATCTGAAATGCAGAAATTTATGTTTATTAACAACTGAAATAAAGCTGACTAGAAAAAAAACATGAAATATTTTGGGTTCATACCATCTGCAATGCAATGAAAAGTACATGTAAGAAATACTGCATTTTTTTTATCTGCATTTTCCATACCGTCCCAATGTTTTCTGATTTGGGGGTGTATAATAACATAAACGAGACATACCAAAAATTAAGTCTACATTTTCACACATGAGTGAAACATGGCAGATCTGTTCCACAGTCTGTGGTAAAGAAGAAACAAGTTCTGCATTCAAAATAGCTGCTACCATTTTTTAAGCTCTGCGCTGAGTCAGAAAAGAAGGTGTGAACTGGTTTTAGAAAAGTGTGTGATGATTTAAGCACAGAATACATAAAGTGGTATCTGTAAATATAATCATGCCTCTGGTGGTCTAGGTTTAAAATAGTGTGAAATAATTATTCGACAAAAAATATAATTGAAACATTGCCCTACATCAGATTGTGCAGTTTCTTATCTGGTCAGTTTCTACAATTATGAGCCTCCTCTAGTTTGCTGTCATACTTGACACAGGAAGAGGAAATGTTAGCACTGATGCAGCCAACCACACAAAAGAGGCAGGACACGAGAAAACCAGTTTAAAACAGTTTAATAATAAGAACAAGACAAATTCAACATGCGTTCTCTTCTGATTTTCATTTGCTTCTTTCCAAGTAAGTACATTTTATGTGCTTTTGTTTCAGATTTACATCAGGTGCAGATTAAACATTTATATATCTGTAATATATACCAGGCTTTGGAAGAAAATTATGAATCATTAGTAATAGTTTATGTTTTTAATAGAAGCATAAGGAATTGATTTGCATTGAGTAACAGTAGTAATTAGTTTGCTCACTATACAGATACTGACAGCAGGAAGTGGGCGACGAGGGACTTAACTCTTCAAACTGGATCTTCTGTCACCATCCCATGTCATTATAATATGAAATACTCACAGCATAAGAAATACTGGTGCTATGAAGGTTATGGACGATATAATTACTGCAGAATTCAGGCTTATGCCAATAATACAGAGGGGAAAGTGACAGTGACTGATAATCCAGCTGAGAGCCTCGTTACTGTTACTATGAGAGAGCTAACGGAAGAAAACACTGGAATGTACTGGTGTGCTGTGGAGATCGGTGGATATGGTCAGCCAGATGCTACAGTAGACTTTTATATCACAGTAAAGTCAGGTATTAAAATCCAAAGGACCAACATTAATAATTGGATTATCGTTCTATTTAGTGCTGTTTCTCACACTGTTTATCATTTACTATGTAATATTGTATCATTGTGTTCAGATCCTGATGTTTCTGTGCTGGAGAGCAGAGTGAGGGGTGAGGAAGGAGGCAGCATCACAATCCAGTGTCTCTACAGTGCTTCATATAAGAACACACAGAAGCAGTGGTGCAGATCTGCAGATAAGACGTGTTACAGTGTAGGGAAGACTGATATATCCCAGAATTCAGCAGTGCAGGTCAGTGATGATGGAAGAAGCTCCTTTAGGGTGCAGATGACTGGACTGAGGAATAGTGATGCTGGCTGGTACTGGTGCAGTGCAGGAGATGTGGAGGTTCCTGTTCACCTCACCATCACCGCAGGTATGATCTCATACACTGATCTCTGGTTCTGCAACATTACATGTTGGAATATTTTCAGTGATATTAATTTCCTTTGCAGTTTCGACTACAGTGACAGTCACTACTCACCTCCACACAACCCTCAAGTGAGTAGAAACACTTCCTTTTTTAAGTTTTAAAATAGCTATGAATAAGTTTGCATTATTTACTTGACGTTTTCTCTTGTGCTTTAAACGTAGGTCTGTCACACAGAACAGAGCAGGTAAAACAGAATGTAGACCACTGAGAAGTCAAAAGCTTCAGATCTTTCTCATTTAATGGATGTAAGTGTAGTTTCTTATTCTCATCCACAGCAGCGTCTGTTACTGCAGATGTCAGCACTGCGGAACCCATGTGCGTAAGAATAACAGCTGTTATTTATGGTGACAAAAACTTCCAGTTAGCCGTGTTAAAGCCTAACTGAGCTGTGTCATTTAAAACACCTTATTCATTTACTAAAACAGCATTTCACTACATGTTTGTATGTGGCTATCTAATTACTGACACCTTTATTTTTAAAAAGTCTCTGTGAAAGAAAGTTATTCCAGTTACTTATCTGTTCAGTGCATCTTTCTTATGAGTCACAACTACAGTCGTCAAACCAGACCTAACGTTTATAAAGCAGTCGAGGGTTCAGCACCTCCCCTTACATTAGTTATAGTGGGCAGACTCATCGGGTAAGTTGTAGCATCTGGTTTGAATTTTAACACAAGGACTTTTAAAGAAAATGTTAATTAGCCTTAATAATCTGCAGCAAGTTTTCTCCACTTGATATTTTGCACTTGATATAAATGAAATTCAGTAATTGCTATTTTTTTCATATCTTGAATGCAATGTTTTTGAATAATATATGAATAATAGACCGGCCCTTTGGTATTTTTATGAGGTCCAATCTGGCCCCCTTTGAGGAAAGTTTGGACCTCTGACTTACATCATGACATTACACTCATACATATAAAGTTTAATTCGATTCCAACACTCCTTTTTGAGCTGTTGTGCATTTCTGCCACAAAGCTCCTGTGAGGTTTGGGGTTTGGTCCCAGGTTTGGTTCCTGCCACTGATTACTGTCGGTGTGGAGCTGCCATGACTCTCTCAAGTACATTTTATCTTTCTTTGTTTTCTTTTGTGTTTTTCCATCAGGCTAAACCGAGGCGTCAACATAACACACAGCCAGGACTCCAAGTAATCTGAAAATGATACAAGAAATGCTGATTATTATTTGTATTTATGAAAGCAAACGTATATTGACCTGACCAAGAATTTGTATGAAATAAGAAACTGAATGGTCAGACTTAGATAAAAAATTGATAATGATGGACAATAAATAGCATTTTAACCAGCTGTGTGCTTGCATGTGTGCTCTCACTACAGTCAAGGTGTGAGTCGGATTTTCTGGCCTCTGGTGGCCCTATCAATGCTGGTGTGTCTGATCTTAATCATCAGCATCTTCATGTTAATAAAGAAATGCAGTAAGTTTTTACTTTTAATAATTGTAGTTTTTAAATAATATCCTTTAAAGACTAACAGGGAATATGTGCCAAACTGTATTAAAATGCTAGATGACCAAAATCAATGATGTAACTTTATTTTAGAAGGGAAGAATCCAGCCCAGGACAGAGAGAGGAACAATGACAATGCAGTTAGTATTGTGTTTGATATTTGTCTGAAGAATTGTATTGAAAATATATTTCTAAATAATTGTTAACTCTAATAGCAGGTGCTTTTCTTTTCAGACTGAGAGTGAGCCATCATACATCCCAGTTCAGTTCAAGCCAAGGATGAAGAGATCACAAAAACGAACCTTGCAGCAGGTTTGCCTTCATTTTACAGCTCATTAAAATTATGTTATGAAGAAATTTCATTGAAAACGTTATGAAGATAATAATGAAATAGAGAATGTAAAATTACAGGATATAATACAGTAGTATAGATAATAAATAAAATAAATAAGAGTGAGTTTTGGAATGATTTAGTCCAGTAAATAGAGTTATTGTAGGTTATTGTGTCCTCAGAAGGTAAGTTTTGGTGGCATGCCATGCTCAGGTAACCGGAGGAGGGAAGGGGGAGATATTGCTCTCTAATGTGGGCTGAGTAGAAGGTATGAGGACTGGAACTGGTATTGAAAGAAGAGCTTAGAGAGATTTTTTAGTATGCATTATCCTACAGGTATTGATTTCACTGGTCTTGCTTTAAAAAGAGAAATACACAACATGTTCATAATGTCTCTTTCAGTATCAGTCCCAGTTTCCTTCTACAACTGAAGAGCCTGTTACATACAGTACTGTTGCTAAGGTAAGGCTTTATGTAATGGATTCTGTTATATAATCAGTTCTCATGGCATAGGCAGAACGTCCCTGTTCGGTTTAATGTATTCATCCTTTCTTTGTCTGGCTTCATTAGTCTTTATATTTGTTGTATTTTGTCACATGCATCACCAAGCCTTGTCCTTTTCATACTGGTGTTACTTGGAGCTTATTATTAATCTCCATTGTTGACCCTTGCTTGTTTGCTTTACAATCTCTATGGGTTTACTAGTAGTATCTCAGTCTGCCTGAACGCTTTAATCGAGCCTGGTGATGCTTATATGGGTCTGACAGTTTTGCAGCTTTGATAAAATAATAATGTATCAAGCAACATAAGCCGCCATTTGTATTAAGGTATGAGGTAACTTGGTGTTACCCTTCCTTTGTGGCAAGTTGACATCAGCACCCGATCACGGCTTTTCCTCACTACATTTCCCAGCGCTCATCTCTCCCTCCACATGACTCCCTATGTCACACAGTGCAGAGTGCTGGAGAGTATCATAGTGTGTATGGACTGCCAGAAACAGGTTTAAACACTTACATTAAACTACAGCCGGGCAAAATCATTAACATGAAGCTTATTGTCAGTGGTGGACCGTAACGAAGTAAATGTAATTTGTTACTATAGTTAAGTCATTTGTTCATGTATCTTTCTCAAGTATTTCCATTTTGGGTGACTTTTACTTTTTGACGATTTTTTACGATTTGCTGACGATTCTGAACCTGTCCTTGGTGCTGATCCTGTGTTACAGATGTCCTAGATATGCTGATACTGCCTCTACAGGCCTGGCATCACAACGACTTCAATTAGGAATATGCATTCTCTGTATACTTTGATTAACCCTTTCATTCCTGCTGATGCCGAATGGAATCACGTTTCAACATCTGTTGTAAAAACCATCTATTGACAAAAACCTGTTTTACATGATTTCAATAGTTTTGATATCAAATGCAGGATAAAATCCTAATGAAAACTGCATTTAAAAACGTTTTTGGCCACTGAAAATTGAAATGCTGAAAGATTTTGATCCTCTAAACTAATTTAAAGCACAGAAATAAGTTATTTTCATTAAAATAATTTTAAATAAACATTCAGACTTGGCAACTAACCAATCGAATTTGAACGTCAAATCAATGAAAAGCATTTTCTTATCTAGCTTTTGATAACCAGAGGCTGGTCTGATATGGAAACTAACTGTTTTATTTCAAACCTGTTCCACATTCCAGCGCTCTCCAGGAACTACTGATGATGAAATAATCTACAGCTCAGTGGTTTGCAAGTAAGAGGTGAGTTTTGCTGCTTTACAACAAATAAAATCATGTTCAGATCTTCATTCCTTACTACAAAACTGACTTACACTGTCTGTCCCATTATGTTCTATCTAAGCCACCAAATCTTAACCACTAAGACTAACTCAAACCTGTTTCTTCTCAACTAGGGTCTACTAAAGAACCTACAAAGAACCGGCAGCGCTGGAAGAACAAGCATGAGTGGATAATGTGTTTCTCAGTCTGCTATGTCAATTTCCAATACAATATCCAATAATTATAGGGGTGTACCTAGAACATTAGAAAAACCAGTCTGTGTTTTATTAGTTTTAAATTGTATTTATTATTAGCCATTATGTAATCATACTTTTTAAGTTGTATTTATTTCTTTAAAAGTTATTTGGGCTCAATAACTATATCAAAGGGCTTGTATTATTATGGTTATTATTATTACTACTACTACTTCTGTTAATCTCGCTTTACCTAAGCAAACTCTATAACGGGCTTCACTAGAGATTTATGGATAGGGCAACTAAGGTTGAAAAGGGGAGTCTAGAGGTAAGCCCCCAAGGAGAATTTAAAAATGACTCAAAAAAGGCCTGCATTAGGAAATTACTATACGATTTGGGGAAGTAGCCTCATAGCAGCAAATGTTTATTAACTGATAAGGTATGTTTATTTAGAGAATATATTTAATTGGGTTCTGGTACAAGCGAGACGTTTTGAAGCTTTTATCCAAATTAATCGATCGATTCAACAAATGATGTTACGTTCAAAACACTGCACCTCTAGTACAGACGCCTAGTGGCCACATTTGTGTATTGCACCGAGCAAATCTAAAACCAACTTTAAGTCAAAATTAGAACTGAAACTTAAATGACAACATTTCAGTTCTAATACTGTAACGTTACGTAACCTTAATAAATGCGTAAGATTTATTAAATTGTTAGTACAGATTTTGTAAATATATTTTTCGATGCTTAAAAAGCGGCAAATTTGCCTTTCAAAACATCAGTTTGTCACGAAATTAGTTGTTATAAATGTTTACTTGTAGCAATATATCTTTCTTTTTTATTATCTTTGTTGCATTTTAAACACGGATGTATTGATAGAAAATGATACGCTAACGGAAGTGTGAGCTTTATATGATTACCCACAATGAGCTATTATATGTTATTATATTCATTCTACTAAATGTAAAGTTGGATGACTTCTGTCTTTAAACAAGTTATTTTTTAAGAAAAAATGCTTAATAATCTAGTATAAAACAGCAATAAAATAATTCCAGCACAGACAAAAAGTCTTGATCAATTACTGTGTGTGCGTTGAAGACATTTCTTTCTTGTGTTTCATCTTTCTTGTGTTGAATAAACCTTTTTTACTGGTGAATTCATGTCATTTGTACTGGTCAAGACAGTCTTCCAGTATAAACCAGTATTCCCAAAAGTTAACGAGCACTAACCATTATAACCCAGTGAAAAGCCAATCTTGTAACTTGAGTATTTGGTGTGTTAGACTATTTCATTTCTTACTTTGTTACATGCAGTGGTGCTTGGAAGTTTGTGAAACCTTTAGCATTTTTTTAAAATAAATATGACCTAAAACATCATCAGATTTTCACCCAAGTCCTACAACAGATGAAGAGAAATCAGTTAAACAAATAAAACAAACAAAAAAAATATTATTGATGGCCATTTATTCATTGAAGAAAATTATCAAAATGTCACATATCAGTGAGTGGCAAAAGTATGTGAACCTAGGACTAGCAGTTAAATTGAAATTAAAGTCAGCTGTTGTCAATCCATGTGATAATAATAAGAAGAACAGGGATTTATCAAAGTCTACCTTGGCACAAATAAATGAGATTTCTGAAGACCTCACAAAGCTCACCTTGTTGATACTCATCAGGCATTATGGCCTCCTCCAAAATACAGTCAGACAGATTGTGTGCAAATGGTGGAAAGTCCTGTCCATGTTTACCCTTTGTTTTCTGTACATCTAATTCCTGCTGTGTTACCCTGTAAGTCAGAGGGTCACTGTAAGTTCCTACTGTCACTGCATGAGTACTGGAAAGGTTCCTAATAAACGAGACAGGAAAGCACATGTCTTACCTCAAGTAGTGAGAGATATATAAATATATCAAGCATAACTTTTATTTTCTGTAACTCACTGGCTTATTTCTCCACTTCGTTAACAGGCGTTTCTTTGCTTATTAATTAACAAACGATTAGTTTAGTGCGGGGTAAAGGAGGACAAAGCGAAGTGAGGAGGAGGAGGACACCTACACCCGTGTCAATGGACTGAAGTTTATTCAATATTTAATCAGTAAAATCAGTCAAATGTTTGCTTTTACAGTGAAACCAAGAGCCAATTGAACTACCACTAAACGACAGTAGGGGGCAGAGCAGGCTTACAGGAATGTTGACGTTTAAACTGCACACTTTCGATGAAATGCGTTCGTGATAGGCGTGGTTAAACAGGGATGCTTAGCGTTACTTCATTTTTGCATTTCACAGTCTAAAAATGACAGCCAGTGTGGCCATAGATTAAAATCTAAATGAAACTATTCAAATGAATTGTTCACGTGAGCACAATAAACATGCTGTGTATTTATTAAGAGAGGAAATGAACTTGGAAAATCAGTGAACACCAGCATTTTCACATGTTGCTGATGTTTGTGTGGGTTCCAGTATGTAATAAAGAAGAAGAACGAGATGTTCTGTTACTATTCCATGTTTTTATGATAAGCAGTATAAGATTATTAGAAGGTTATTAGTGGACCTACTGTACCATAGTTGCCTATGCTAACCATACTGGACGTCTGTCAATCAGTGATCTTCAGAACGTTTTCACTGTGGAACTGGACAGCCTGACGGAGTCCGACTCTCTATGGTACTGGTGTGCTGCAGAAATTAGTGGAATAACTCTGGATGACGGAGATTATTTGTACCTGACAATAAGTCGTGGTAAGAGACATCAGCTTCGTAATGAATTTCCCATCGCATAAAGGTCATGTTTACACCACTCATGCTGCCAATTTATGTAGATCCTGGTGTTTCTGTGGTGAAGAGCAGAGTGAGGGGTGAGGAAGGAGGCAGCGTCACGGTCCAGTGTCTCTACAGTGCTGCATATATGGATGAACAGAAGCAGTGGTGCAGATTTAAGTATAGGAGGTGCTACAGGTTGGGGAAGACTGAGACATCCCAGGATTCAGCAGTGCATGTCAGTGATGATGGAAGAAGCTCCTTTAGGGTGCAGATGCAGGAGATCTGGAGGTTCCTGTTCACCCGAGTATCGGTGATGAACCTACAGGTATTACCAAATACACTGATCTCTGGTTCAGCAAATGATATGATGGAATATTTTTTATTAATGTTGTTGTTCTTTACAGTTTTGATAAGAGTAACAGTACCCCCTCAACATGATGCTACCTGCCAGTAAGCAGAACAAAAACAACTTTTGATTTCCTTTAAGTAGCTTAATATGCTTCAGTGTTGTTTCCCTTTTTCCTCTTGTTTTTTTATACACAGATCTGTCACAAAGGATGAATCAGGTAGCACCAAATGCCAAGATTGTTGAGAAATTAAATGTTGCTGGTCTTTTTGCAATGCATGAGTCTTTAATTTACCAATAGCTGATAGAACCATATGGGCGAGGGATTACTCTATGAAACGTTTATCAAGCACTACAATACGGAGTTACTGTACATTCACGAATGCCACTTAAAACTTTACTGTTTAAAAAACCCTTATGTTAACCATGTCCAAAAGTGGCATCAACTTCTCTGAGCTAAAAGACATCTGGGATGGACCATCATACAGTGGAAATGTGTATTGTGGTCAGACCAATCAGTATCCCAGATCTTTCCTTGGAAGCAAAGGACGCCATGTGCTCCAGACCAAAGACAAAAAGGTTCATCCAGAATTCATCAGCGACAAATCCAAAAGCCAGGCTCTGTCATGGTATGGGGTTGGGTCAGTGCCCTCGGCGAAGATGATTTACACTTCTGTGATGGCAGCATTAATGCAGAAAAGTACACTGAGATTTTGGAGCAACATAAGCTGCCTTCAAGACGACATCTTTTCCAGGGAGGTCCGTGCATTGTTTAGCATGAAAATGCGAACAAGCCACATCAGAAAAAGATAAGTCTGAAATATGCAAACTCCTTCCACGAATTTTTTGAGGAATATTTTTGAAACACTTCAATAATTTGTTGAGTAACAGGAGAACCTCTGCTCATCTTTGCTCCTCAAAGGCCTTCCATGGATACTGCCTTTGTAGCAAATCATGATTATAGTCACCATTATTTAGTTGTTGTTGTTTTTTTACCTTTTACTATCCCTAAATTACCCCATCCCAGCTTGTTTGGAATGTGTTTCAGATCCGAAATGCAGAAATTTATGTTTATTAACAACTGAAATAAAGGTGACCAGAATAAAACATTAAATATCTTGGGGTCATACTGTCTGCTAATAAAAGTCAAAGTAAATCTAAGAAATACGGCACTTTATTATCTGCATTTTCTATACCATCCCATTTTCTGATTTGGGGTTGTATAATAACATAAACAAGACTTACCAAAAATTAAGTCTAAATTTTCACACATCACATGAGTGAAACGTGGCAGATCTGTTCCACAGTCTGTGGTAAAGAAGAAACAAGTTCTGCATTCAAAATAGCTGCTACCATTTTTAAAGCTCTGCGCTGTCCTGTATTTTTTTTATTTAACACTGGCACAGAGTCAGAAAAGAAGCTGTGAACTGGTGTGATGATTTAAGCACAGAATACATAAAGTGGAATCTGTAAATATAATCATGCCTCTGGTGGTCTAGTTTTAAAATAGTGTGAAATAATTATTTGACTAAAAATATAATTGAAACATTGATCTACATCAGATTATGGTCCTCCTGTACTTTGATGTCATACTTGAAACAGGAAGAGGAAATGTTAGCACTGATGCAGCCAACCACACAAAAGAGGCAGGACACAAGAAAACCAAACAGTTTAATAAAATGAATAGGACAAAATTTATCATGCGCTCTCTTCTGATTTTCATTTACTTCTTTCCAAGTAAGTACATTTTAAGTTCTTATTTTTCAGGTACACATCTGGTGCAGAGTAAACATTTACAAATCCATAATATAAATCAGAATTTGAAAAAAATTATGAATCTATTGTAATATTTTATGTTTTTAAAAGAAACATAAGGAATTGATTTGCATTGAGTAACAGTAGTAATTAGTTTTCTCACTATACAGATACTGACAGCAGGAAGTGGGCGACGAGGGACTTAACACTTCAAACTGGATCTTCTGTCACCATCCCATGTCATTATGATATGAAATACTCACAGCATAAGAAATACTGGTGCTATGAAGGTTATGGACAATATAATTACTGCAGAATTCAGGCTTATGCCAATAATACAGAGGGGAAAGTGACAGTGACTGATAATCCAGCTGAGAGCCTGAGAGTCTCCGTTACTGTTACTATGTGTGAGAGATCTAATCGGAAGAAGGAAAGAAACTCTGGACTGTATGGGCTTTTTGTGCTGTGGAGATAGGTGGGAATTGGTCAGCTTAGTGTGCTACAGAAGACTGTTATATCAAGTAAAGGCAGGTATTAAAAATCCAAATGGACCAACATTATATGGATTATCGTTCTATAGTGCGTTTCTCACATTGTTTATCATTTACCAGTTCATGTGTATGATTGTGTTCAGATCCTGATGTTGCTGTGTGGAGAGCAGAGTGAGGGGGAGGGGAAGGAGGCAGAGCGCCACCATCCAGTGTCTCTACGTGCTTTCATATAGAACACAAGAAGCCAGTGGTGCAGATCTGCAGATAAGACGTGTTACAGTGTAGGGAAGACTGATACATCCCAGAATTCAGCAGTGCATGTCAGTGATGATGGAAGAAGCTCCTTTAGGGTGCAGATGACTGGACTGAAGAAGAGTGATGCTGGCTGGTACTGGTGCAGGGCAGGAGATCTGGAGGTTCCTGTTCACCTCACCATCACTGCAGGTATGATCTCATACACTGATCTCTGGCTCAGCAAATTATGATGGAACATTTTCAGCAATATTAGCTTCCTTTGCAGATTCGACAGTCTCTACTCGCTTCCACAAAACCCTCAAGTGAGTAGAAACACTTCCTTTTTTAGAAGCTTAAAATAAATCGGCATTATTTACTAGACGTTTTCTCTTGTGCTTTAAACGTAGGTCTGTCACACAGAACAGAGCAGGTAAAACAGAATGTAGACCACTGAGAAGTGAAAAGCTTCTGATCTTTCTCATTTAAGCGATGTAAATGTAGTTTATTATTCTCATCCACAGCAGCGTCTGTTACTGCAGATTTCAGCACTGAGAAAATCAAATGAGTACAAACCACACATTTTTACAGCTTACTTAAGAGAATGTTGGTGTAGGGATGCACTTAAAAAGATATACAGTACATAAATAGCTCTGATATAAATGAATTGAACCTACATAGGTCAAACATTTGCACAGATGCTGCCTAGAAATAAAAGGGAAAGTCAACATTTGTATTCTAATTAGCAAATTCCTTTCCAAGAGCCTTTGACTGGATAAATACTGTCATTATTAATATATTTCAGCTGGCAATAATAATTTAAACCCTAACTGGTGCAGTGACTAGCTTCTCATTTCTCAAACAAACTTGTCAGAAGGTGTCTCCTGTGATCATGGAAAAAATGTTACTGTATTTCAGAAGAGTCAAATTACTGGCCTGCATCAAGCAAAGGGTCAAGAACTGTCCCACACATCATTAGCTGACTTTCTTCTTCCCTAATAAAATGGGCATATTGAAATGTACAATGGGCTCAAACTGGGAAAGAGTTGGTCTGGGAACCTGTTTGCCTCCAATGCCCAACCGTATCTCATCTTGTATCCAGGCTAAGATGGCCTAACAGGGTAACTAGAGCCTCCTTTCAACTGTAGAGGCTTCCCCAATAAAACAGATCCTTTCTAATATTGTAATCACTTACATTCAGACATACAAAGTTTCATTTGATTCCAACAACCCCTTCTTGGCAAGTTTTTTTTTTAATGAGTGTATTTATGTGTGTAATACAACTAGTATCAAATAAGCTTTATAAATGAATTTGCATGGGTGTTGCTCATTATTTCTTCCTGAATTGATTTCATTTTCAGAGAACCAGAGCACTTTTGTATGGCACCATAGTAGACGGCTCTGCTGATGATGCTGGCAGCTTTGAGAATCTGCTACTGACGTACTGTCTCTTCATTTCATCTGATGAAACCTTTCTAGCCTTTCATACATGAATTCAGAAGCCTGTCATGGAAACATTGGCTATAGGCTGAATATTTTTCACTGGAATTCTCACCAGTCCACACGTGACTATGCATATGTTATATTTTACTTCCTATCTGAAGATTAGGGTGGTGGTGCACAGCTTCAGGATTTAACCCTAGACTCAGGGTTTTTTGCTGTGTTTTCCCCATGTCTGTCAGACACCACTACTACCTCCCATGTCCAAAAAATATCCCGGTATACAGTGGAGCAAAAAAGTATTTAGTCCGCCACTGATTGTGCAAGTTATTCTACTTAAAAAGATGAGAGAGGTCTGTAAGTTTCATCATAGTTACACTTCAACTATTAGAGACAAAATGAGAAAAAAAAATCCAGGAAATCACATTGTAGGATTTTTAAAGAATTTAATTGTAAATTATGGTGGAAAATAAGTATTTGGTCACCCACAAACAACAAGATTTTTGGCTCTCACAGACCTGTAACAACTTCTTTAAGAAGCTCTTCTGTCCTCCACTCGTTACCTGTATTAATGGCGCCTGTTTGACCTCATTATCTGTATAACAGACACCTGTCCACAGCCTCAAACAGTCGGACTCCAAACTCAACCATGGCCAAGACCAAAGTGCTGTTGAAGGAAACCAGGAAGAAAATTGTACACCTGCACCAGGCTGGGAAGAGTGAATCCACAATAGGCAAGCAGGTTGGTGTGAATAAATCGACTATGGAAGCAATTGTAAGAAAATGGAAAACATACAAGACCATTGATAATCTCCCTTGATCTGGGGCTCCACACAAGATCTCATCTCGTGGGGTCAAAATGATCATGAGAACGGTGAGCAAAAATCCCAGAACTACATGGAGGGACCTGCAGAGAGCTGGGACCAACGTAACAAAGGTTACCATCAGTAACACACGCCTAGAGTGTGACTCAGGATCCTGCAGTGCCAGGTGTGTGTCCCTGTGTTTTAAGCCAGTACATGTCCCGGCCCGTCTGAAGTTTGCCGGAGGAGCATATGGATGATCCAGAAGCGGACTGGGAGAATATCATGTTGTGGCATCATGATGAACCCAAAATAATAGTAGAACACTTTTTAATAAAAGCTCAACTCATGTGTTTGGAGGAAGAAGAATGCTGACTGCATCCCAAGACCCATGTACTACTGTGAAGAAGGGGGTGGAAACATATGTGTTGGGGCTTTTTCTGCAAAGGGCACAGGACGATGGTCCGTGTTAAGGGAAGAATGAACGGGGCCATGTATCGTGAGAAGATTTTAAGCCAAAACTGTCCATCAGTGAGAGCATGGAAGATGGAACCATGGCTGGCTCTTGTGGTGTGCATGGACAATGATCCCAAAAACCACACCGCTGGGCCAAACAACGGAGTGGCTCCGTAAAAAGCATTTTTTCAAGGTCCTGGAGTGATATAGCCAGTCTCCAGACCTCAACCCATAGAACAAATGTGTGGCGGGAGGTGAAAAGTCACCATGTCCTGGCCATCCACGGTCCGGTGTTTTTTTTTTTGGTTGCCCAAAACTATCCACTGTTTAGAGGAGATCTGCATTGGAGGGAAATGGGTCCACACAAATACCAGTACAGTGGGTGCCAACCTGTGTGAAGACGTACAGGAAAAAAAACGTTTGACTCGTGTGTGAATTGCCAACAAAGGTATGTTTACATTATAGTACTGAGTTGAACCAAAGTTATTGTCATCCTTTTTATCAACACATTAACCTTATTTTCACCATAATACACATTTCAATTCTTAAAAAATCCTTACAATGTGATTTCTGGATTTTTTCTCATTTTGTCTTATCGTGGAAGTGTGTAGCTATGATGAAAATGGGACAGACCTCTCTTCATCGCGTCTAAGTCGGAGAACTTGCACAAGCAGTGAACCCGACTAAAACTTTTTTGGCCACGTAAGTGTGTGTCATGGGCATTTCACAATTTTTAGGCGAAAAAAAACTGTTTCAGCGGTAAGAATCAAAGATGTATCTAATGTTTTGCAAGAAAGTTATTACAATCTATTGCAGTGCATGCTTAGAATAATACACGCAACCTATATTTTCTAGTATTTTAAAGGAGGGGAGCGTAAAAGCCTCCTCACCACTCATATAATTACTGCTTAAGACATCATGTATTTGGTTGATTCTCTATATAGGACAATTAAACTTATCTTCAACCTTTATTCAGCAACCTGTGTCTGTGTTGGTGACTATTCAATGTTTGCAAAATTTCCACCTCAATTTGGTTTTGTTGTCGGCAGGACCCCACTCTAGATGACGTGTGTTTCTGAGAGAAGTCAGTTCACCTTACCTCACAAGGAATAACCAGTTTCAGAGAATGAGGTGACTTCATGGGAGTGGGCGGTCCTTAAGACAAGCGGGGATCTGGGTCATGTGCAAAGAAGTGACATGGAGAACTGGAAAATTGGAAGTGAGGTTTTAGGACCATTTTCTCTATTACGGGTTGTGTCTTAAAAAAAGGTTTGTCTTACTTTGTTTTGTGCTATTTAAGGCGCATAGAGTAACAATGGGTCAGCAAATAATTAAAAACAGCAAGGGTTTGATTATCCCCCGCCACTATTTAGTGCATGCAGTATTCCACCTTATTGGTAGTTTTAATCAGTCGTAGAACCTACTTGGGTTTAAAATATTATATTTGCCTCCTGAAGGGTTGTTGTCTGATGCCTGAGTGTATTACCAAGCTTAAAAATCAATTACAAGTACAACAAGACAAGAATGATAAAGAGTGATTAGAAATGATTTGTAAGGACGATACAATAGACAAAACATGTCCCAATTTCCCTTGTCGTGACCCCAATTTCCATTGCATATGGAAAAGTGGAGACAGTGCACAAAAGAAAACTGGAGAAATAGAATAATAGAAACAAACATAATTGTAAGAAGAAATGTAAAGAAGCAGAAAACTGTGCCAGGTTCTTGATGTTGCAGAAAATAGTGCCTGGATGATGATTTCATCCCTCATACCACCTCCATCCACCACCACCACTTGGTCCTGCTCCTCGGGGCACAGTAAGAAGGGGACCAGGACGACAAAGCCCTGCAGATCCAGGGAGAGAACAAGAGCAGAACACAACGCCCCACCCTCCGTCTCAGATGATGAGGAAGTGAAGAAGAAGATGGTTGAGAAGATGTTCCACCACCAAAAGAAACAGACGTTCAACACAAGAAACAGCAACAAAATAATGGACAAGATAAAGACAAAGAACCCACACCAATTTACTCTGACCTTGAAGGTGCCATAAGAAGACAAAGAGCAGCTGAAGCAGAAGAGGAAAAGAGGAGACTCGAAAAGGAGGACAGAGAGTACATGAAAGAATCCCTAAAACTCCTCATAGAGCAGCAACCTCCACCATGCCACTAACCGCTCCAGCACCCAACACCTCCCAATCTCCCCGTGCCCAGTTCCAGCTGCCCAACATCCAAATAATGGGCCCCCAGCTTTTGTTTTCAGACCATGGACTATTGAAGAAATGAAACAGGTTTCTGAGGAATTACCTGGACTTTCTGAAGGAGGACAGAACTTTGTTACTAAAATGAACTTGCTCGTGAAAGGGTGGAAATCATCTCTAAATGAACTGGCTCGAGTATGTGCTGTCAGAATGGAACTTGAATGGACAAAAGTACAGGGAGATGTGCCACAAAACCCTGACATTACATATGACAAGGACGCTCAACCTCTTTATCAAAGGGAGGTCCAACATCTCAGAGACAGAATAACTGCAGCTTTTCCTGTAAGACTGAATCTGTCCAAGTTGACGCAGTGCAGACAGCGAGATGGACAAACTGTTGCAGACTACCTCCATGAATTAGAAAAGCTGCATATCCAACGCCCAGGCCTGGATAAACCACATGACTACCCAGGTGCAAATATGAGTGCCTGGGAGAACCTCCTTAAAGAAAGATTCTTGAATGGACTGAGACCAGAGATACAAACGAAAGTGAGAGTTGACTGTGTTGAGATGACTACAGACTGTTTATGTGTTTGCAGTGCATGTTGAAAAGAGACTGCCAGAAAAATCCAAGAAGAACACGCAGAAACAAGGGAAAGAGCAGTATCAACTCCAGAATGCCATACTGGATGCCATGAGACAAAGCATGGAATGAACGGTGGCAGAGGATGAGGATGTGGTAGAGGATGCGGCAGAGGATGTGGAACAACAGGACAGAGAAAAATTAGTGGTCAAAGTGTCCAGTTTTCAGTAGATACATACGTCACCATGTCTGTGTTACGTAAAGGGGTAATCAAACCTGAACCACATTAATCTGGGAGGAAAACATTTGTAATGGGAGCGGGTGGAATACTCATGGTGGAGCTCCTTCCTCCCCACCACTCGTGATCAGGATGGAATTTGTTTCCCTGTGATCTCTGAATGCCTTTTCTTGAATGGTTGCATAGGTTCTTTGAGTATGATCAGATTAAGAAACCAGAGGACTTGCGTTGCACTACTAGTGTGGAGGATTGGCCAATTGATTTGGAACCAATGTGTGAGTTCCAGTCTAGAGATGCGGAGATGTTCTCTATCCCAACCCTGTTTGCCAGTAAACAGTGGGCAGGTTGTGTTGTGAATCTGAAACCAGATCAGATGGTATGGTTTCATAGGGATGTGCCCCATGTGTCTTTGGCTAAAATGTGTGAGAATAAATGGAAAAACATGTCTGTTTTTATCTCTGACTGCGCTCAAGTTACAGATTGGAAACCCACAGTTTGCCTGCCCTGGGAATACTCTGAAAGCCATCAAATCTACAAGCGTACTATTGATTGGTCTTTGCAAGCCCAGGCAGATGTTTCAATTTTGTCACAACAAGTCCGCATGGCTCCAGAGAGCAATTTTTTGGACTCAATAGAACCATGGCTGTGGGCAAAAGATAAATAGAAGAGCGTTCTCATACATACGCAGCCTCAAAGGTGCAGTGGTCTCAAGAAGCGAAAGCAGCATTTAGGGAATTGAAAATCTCCCTACAAAATGCACCTGTATTGGCATTTACAAACCCAGACAAAACCTTTGAACAATTTGTTGATGAAAAACATGACTACATGGCTTCTGTTTTGTGACAGGACACGGTAGCACCATGCTACCCACATTGTTTGAAGGCTGTTGCAGCTGCAGAAAAGGCAGTAGCAGCATCTAGAGAAATAGTGGGATATGCTCCAGTCACGTTACATATTCCACATGCAGTGTCCATGATTTTGCTGGAAAAACAAACCTCCCATCTCAGTACAGGCTAAAGTACCATCCTCTGCTTACTGAAATACTAACAACTCACATAGCAGTGAAGACTGCTGAAAGAGACACCTGGATTCACATAAGTCACTGTAAAAGAGCCCCTGGACCAGAGACAGTCACAGTCTGTGTGACTCTGTTCTTAAATATTTGCAATTTTTCCACCACATCTTCTGGCAAGACCCAGTGTCTAATCAGACCACACCTGTAATCATTTACATATAAGCCTGAGACAGAACAGCAATCCAACTGCAGCATATTTTGCAGCATATTTTTTCCTCTATGGTGCATTATATCATTAAACAATTCAAAGAATCAGGAGGAAATTAATTCTGTTGGGGTGAGGACACAAGCCTAAACTGATGACCCATGATCTCAAATCCCTCAGACAGCACTGCATCAGGAACTGTCATTCATCATTAGCTGATAGAAGCATATGGGCGAGGGGTTACTCTATCAAACCTTTATCAAGCACTACAATACAGAGTTACATTCACAAATGCCACGTAAAACTTTACTGTTTAAAAAAGAAGCCTTGTGTTAACCATGAAAAGGACGCTGTGGGCTTCGGACCAAACACAAATCCAAAAGCCAGGCTCTGTCATGGTATGGGGTTGGGTCAGTGCCCTCGGCGAAGATGATTTACACTTCTGTGGGGGCAGCATTCATGCAGAAAAGTGCACTGTTATTTTAGAGAAACATAAGCTGTCTTCAAGACAACATCTTTTCCAGGGAGGTCTATGCATATTTTAGCATGAAAATGCAAAACAAGCCAAATCAGAAAAAGATAAGTCTGAAATATGCAAACTCCTTCCAATAATTTGTTGAGTAACAGGAGATCCTCTGCTCATCTTTGCTCCTCAAAGGCCTTTCGTGGATACTGCCTTTGTAGCAAATCATGATTAAGTTTTTGAAATCATTATTTAGTTGTTTTTTTATATACATGTACCTCATTACTATCCCTAAATTACCCCATCCCAGCTTGTTTGGAATGTGTTTCCGAAATGCAGAAATTTGTTTATTAACAACTGAAATAAAGGTGACCAGAATAAAACATTAAATATCTTGGGTTCATGCTGTCTGCTATGTAATAAAAGTCAAAGTACATGTAAGAAAAACTGCATTTTTTAAAATCTACATTTTCCACACCATCCCAACGTTTTCTGATTTGGGGTTGTATAAAAACATAAACAACACATACAAATAGTTAAGTCTAAAGTTTCGCACATGAGTGAAACGTGGCAGATCTGTTCTACAGTCTGTGGTAAAGAAGAAACAAGTTAAGCATAGAATACATAAAGTGGTATCTGTAAATATAATCATGCCTCTGGTGGTATAATAATTATTTGACCTAAAATATAATTGAAACATTGCCCTACATCAGATTGTGCAGTTTCTCATGTGGTCAGTTGCTACAGTTATGAGCCTTCTCTAGTGTGATGTCATACCTGAAACAGGAAGAGGAAATGTTAGCACTGATGCCCACACAGTACCAACCACACAAAGAGGGGCAGGACACAAGAGAACCAGTTTAATACAGTTTAATAATAAGAACAAGACAAATTCAACATGCTCTCTCTTCTGATTTTCATTTTCTTCTTTCCAAGTAAGTACATTTTAAGTTCTTATTTTTCAGATTTATATCAGGTACAGATTAAACATTTATATATCTGTAATATATATCAGGCTTTGGAAGAAAATTATGAATCATTATTAATATTTTGTGCTTTTAATAGAAACATAAGGAATTGATTTGCATTGAGTAACAGCAGTAATTAGTTTGCTCACTATACAGATACTGACAGCAGGAAGTGGGCGACGAGGGACTTAACTCTTCAAACTGGATCTTCTGTCACCATCCCATGTCATTATGATATGAAATACTCACAACATAAGAAATACTGGTGCTATGAAGGTTATGGACGA